>JAIEZT010001373.1:27123438-27385938 GCA_019594935.1 Periophthalmus modestus | reverse complement strand
AACATATTTACAACATTTCTCCCATAAAGAACAGTAAAGCCTCTCCTTCTGTTTTCCATCCACTGTTGTAGGGCCCAAGACACTAATCCCACTTTCTAAAGCTAAACATTTTCAAACATAAAGGCGTCGTATGAATAAAAATCTGGTGGGATTAGTTTAGATCTGGACCTGTCCTTGTGTGCTTTCAGAGTCACCTGCTATAGCCTATAGTAGATTTGCTTAAAACAATAATTACTGTAGGTTCTGCCAGTCAGAAGTAATGCATTGTGTCCTTTCCATTTCATAGTTCATGTCGTGTCAGAAACATACAGTACACCATACAAAACAAAATGAACAGATCTGTCCATCATTAACTGCTAATAATCCAGAATAGACTCAGTTATACCTGGAAAAACACAACAGCGATGGCATGTATTGTGGTCATGATAGAAATTACTTAACCCTGTACTAGAACTGCCTTTATTCTTCTTTCCTGCTGAAGTGGAAGACCTAATAAAAGTCACTGTATCTGTGATTTTAAGCCTTAGAAACCAGTATTGTCCATTAAACCTCCAGAAACATTACAACTGCCCCTGATGAAACTACACACCCTGTCTGTCATTTCCCGCCTTTGTGTAAATGTACGAGCGAGCCTGGATATGAAGAGCAAAGAGAGATGGAGCGAAGCGATGTCTTTCACACAGTAAGAACAGTACATCCACATATGGTTCACAGGATTTACTCACCCAACACCTTATCCCTTAAAGCAGTGGTCCCCAACCTTTTTATCACTGCGGACCGGTCAACGCTTGACAATTTTACTGCCCAGGTAGTTTTTCTGTACTTTTGCTAAGGATGGAAAAAAATAAAAATAAAAAAATTCAGCTACAAAGATCTACAGGGTGGCCCAAAAGTCACTGACAGATGAAAAAAATGCATAACTCTTTTGTTTCTAAATATTTTTATTTTATTTTTTAGTATTTGGAACTGTCCTTCCCACATCAATATGAGCAAATTTCACACCGAGGAACAAACCCCCATTGTACAGTGGTACTTTGAGTCACATGGGTCAAATTCAGAAACCCAGCAGTGTTACCGCCGACATTTTAATACCAGAGATGCCCCAAGTGTAAATGCCATTAAAGGAATAATAAGTGGTTTTCAAAGACAGGGGGCAGTATGTGATCTCCACAGACCTGATTAGTCCCGATTTCTTCCTGTGGGGCTATCTTAAAGAAAAGGTGTTTGTGAATAAACCTCTGACAATAAATAACTTAAAATGTAATATTGAGGATCAAATAAGAGCCATAAGCCCGGAAATGCTTTCAAATGTTATGCAAAGTGTGTTGGATCAGGTTATTCAGTGTCAAACCCAAAATGGTGGACACTTAAAAAACATAATTTGCCAAAAAGGATCAGTTTATCTACTGCTAAAATTTGGTGAGTTTAACTGAAGAATTATAGGAGCTATTGGAGATTTAAAAGTGTCAGTGACTTTTGGGCCACTCTGTATATGAGATCAGCCCTACAGTTGAGTTATCTGAAAACGCCAAGTGAAGCCTTTAATGACACTGTGCAATAAATAAGTGCTTCAAGACATGTTGTTAACACAGACCAGCCAAGAATGTGGTCCCTCCAACACTAACTAGCTAATTTCTCATTGTTTTGATCAACTATGTTAATTGTAAATGCATGCAAGGGGATCCAATGTATTTGTGAGACTGAGCAAAAGAGCCTGGCAAAACCAGGAATTTGATTTATTTTAGTGATTAAGATGCAGCCTCCTCACATACACATACTTCTCTGTCAGATGCCTGGGATTAAAAATGCACTTTTGACCAGCTGCAACCAGTTTACATTAACACTAGCTCGTGATGAGGGCTGCCATGCTCCAGTCCCTGCAGGGTTAGCACACGGTCACCCAAGTGGGAAGAAAAGCTGGAGCATAGCCAGACTACGACGCGGATTACATCCCCATCTGGCCCGGCTCGACGTGTGTGCTTCAGCAGCAGAGAGGGGCATCTGGGCTGGCACGGGGGCTGGTGCCGTGGGTACCTGGAGAAATGGTCCGCGACGAAGGAGTTAATGTTGGGGACAGATGGGTGAGTATAGCTCCTTTAATCGCAACACATGAGCAGGCAAATGTGGCATGTACACACCAATGTTTAAAGGTCCGTTACCTGATTTTTCCCAGGTATTTGAGGAAAATTTCTCTTGCACAGTACAGATATATTGTATAAGCAGCTCTTGAGGTCAAAACAGGTGCACTGCTTTTTGTCTGCCTCTAATTATACATGTTTAATCTCCTATAATCATGAAGTGCGGCGTTATCATGCTAAGTGTGGTTAGCTTTGATGTTATGACACAACTCGTCTCTGGTCTCAGAGAGTTGTGAAAAACTCATCACAGCAGGGTTTAATTTGAGCCGGAACAGAATCAGGCAACTGTCGGAGTGTGTTTTACCAACTGTTTTCTTTGAGCCAGTAACTACACTGGAGTTAAACCTTTATGTTTTGGGTCTTGAATAATATAAACAAAGACAAATTAAGCACAGAGCTGTCCTCCAGCCTGATCCCGCACCACTGTCCCCGTCTGTGACACTGGTCCAGCCCGCTCCGACTCCCGACCATCCCGGGCAGAGCGGGAGTTCTCAATCTAAATTACAGGCAACTTATTTAACGAGCCAAAGAGGCAAAATGGGATTTATTTGTTCACGATATTAAATGCACTGTGACGACAGAGAGGGCAGTGTGAGGGAATTTGATATTGCAGCATTAGGACTAAATACAGGTAAAGTCACACGCTTTAGGCTATGCTGTGAACTGCCTCATGAATGAGCAGGTTTTTTTTTTTTGTTCCAAACTGTAGACCTGTGTCAGACTGCGCTGATACAAGGGGCAAAGGAGGTGAGGGCTGCCTCTGATTTGAGTTCGAGGAACAAGAGCATGAAAGGTCCGCCGGACTGAGCGTTGTAGTGTTATAAACAGCCTTGTGTGAATGAGCAGCTTTTTCACCAGTCCACATCTGTTCCAAACTGTAGCAGAGTCAGACTGAGCGATACAGGGCGCAGGCGAGGGAAGAGGAGAGCTGCACTCTGGTGTAGGGCACTACACCTGGGAGGGCATCCGGACAGTGTGGGTACAGTGCCAGGGGCTACTGTGACTTGAGTCAGAATAAAATGCCCTGGTGCAACATATGTATAAAAACATACTCCGACAAATGAAATGGTCTTTTATATTGTTTAGAATTGAGTAAGATGGTCAGTTTTGTATTTTGGCATTACTGAGTGCATACAGTTCTGGTGCTTATACCAGCTGCTGTGTGTTCTGGTAAAGTATCGACCTTGTATGGACACTGCTCCCAAAGCCACTTTTTGTTACGGCAACGTCTCATTTACAAATTAAGCAGTGCATCACAATGACACATGTTTGGATTAACATTGGACCACTGCTAACAGTTAACAGTAAAATTAAGTAAAAAAACAAAAAAAAAAAAAAAACATTTTTAAGACTGTGAAAATCAGGTACAGTACCTTTAAGTAACTTTTCTATTGGGAGACTGCTACCTGCTTGTTCTCACATTTTAATACTTTGCCTGGAATGTTCCACATTATGCATGTGGTCTATTCAACAACAAAACAGAAACATTCATATTGTGAGCAGGCGGTGGGGCTCACTATATGCTTGTCTCCATAAACAGGTTATTGTTTTGTCTGGTATCTTGGTATCTTCCACGAGGAGATGAGGGATACACAAGTATAGTTTTCTCTCAGAAGAACACATTGGTATATCGATAGTAAATTGGCCCCAGTATAACTCGGATTGAAACAAAGAAAAATCAATGCCCTCACATATATAATCCTTGCAACAAATCATGTACAACTATGAGGCGACACACTTGTTAGGAGCAGATCTCTCACTGCCTTCTCCACCGTCTGCTTCAGGCCCTGTTTAAGCAGCGAGGCGGATGCAGACGCCTTTGAAGACTTTAGGTGTCTGGCCACGCGAGGTGACTCTAAAATGTGCCTCCGCCATCGCACCTGCTTTCATCATAATGTCTCTTTAGTCTGCACTGAAAAAAAAAAAAAAAAAAAAAAGGCATTACACAACAAGGCGACGGCTGTGCAACTTGCCAACTCAGACTCATTATGAAAGCACAGAGCCGGTGTTTGACTTTTTAAACAAGAAGCTTGTTTTCACTCAGAGATGCCAATTATTCCTGGCAGTAAGGGATCCACCTACACAGCAGTGTCTGCTGTGAGAGGATCAGGAATGGATTTTGTAATATGTCGGTCTCCAAAACCTTTAAGAACTATGATATTTGGCCTACTACAGCCGCTTTAGCTTTTGTTGTGCTGTGACAAAAGAAAAGTACTTCTAACAGTTTGTGGGAGTCTGCTGCAGTATCTATGAAGTGGACCCAAATCAAACTCACTTCAGGGTCATACTACTCATGGGGTACAGCTTCCTGCTTGCCATTTTGAGGATTGTCACCATTCAAAAAGTATAACATACAGTTATTTTGTTTTAAACTGCCAACTGCTGTGGCAAAAAACAACATTTTTCATCGTTGTGAAGTCCATGGATAGATCAATAGTATATAAACTACTTTTTAGTCTAAAATCTTAAGTTAGATTTAACGTTCTCCAAATGCAGGATTTTGACGTTTCCATCATGGAAGGCTGTGCCAGTTTACGTTTACAAGTTCAAACTCAGCAAATGCAACTGGCGAGGACAACTGGAACGCACCAGCAAAGGGTAAACAAATGAACTACTGTTAGAAGGGACTTGCTTCAATAGAAACAGAAATAACTAATGCCTTGAACGTCTATGGACAGCCAAAAGGTTGTCAGAATTAAAAGTGAACTAATTTCAGTTTGTGGGACCACGGTATGAAAATGCGTCATACAGCTCAAGCTCCCTGAACCACACAGCCCCATGAATCCTGGCATTGTCATCTTGGAATATGCCCGGTACCATCAGGGAAGAACAAAGTATCCACTGATGGAATAACCTGGTCATTCAGTATATTCAGGTGTCAGCTGACCTCATTCTTTGAGCACAGACTGTTGCTGAAGCTAGATCTGACTAACTGCAGCAACCTCGACCTATTTGCTTAGTTAAATCCAGGTGGTGACTTTTTTTTTTTAACCAGGCAGTGTACAATAACAATGAACCATTATTTACCTTTATTGTATACCTCTAATTTAACCTAATTCATATACATATGCTTTTGACATATTCAATTAAAAGGGTTTCGGGCACATTCAGCCTCCCAAAACTGTAAATTTGAAAACTCAGAACAAGGAAGTGAAAATGCGCAGTCATGACATAAGCTGATCTTTTATCTGCCAGCGTCTGTCACTGCAGATACACTCTCTTATCTTCTTTGGGCACATTAGTGGAAAACAGCGTGCAAATCACTACCGCAGTCCAGTCGCAAAGAAAAGTTAACATTTTTCAAAGGGCCATGCATATCAAACACACCAAACTTCTATTATCGCTCACCACAGCAGGAATCCACCGCATGCTTTTAAAACCACGCCGCTTTGAATCAATGCAAATCATAATAGTCTATATCCTGAAATCAGCGCCCCCCCTCCCTCACCTCTGCTTTCATGTTTGAGTGACAGGTCCTTTAATTACCTCATTATTAAAAAAGCGATGCATGGCAGCGATATGTGGCATAAATAGAAAAGTACACATACCTTGATCATTTTGAAGAGAAATTGCTGTAAAGACTGACATCAAGACTGATTAGTGTTCGCTTGTGGTAAAGAATCTTATACTTTGTTGTTGACTATTACTATTTCAAGCTTTGTTTCAGAAATTCCTAAATCCACCTTTTCGCTACCAAACTGTGTGGTGTTTAATATCATTATCGGTCATTCCTAGTAATTTTTTTGCCAACTTTAGTGCAAATTAGTTACATTTGTAGCTTTCTGGTGAAATCGAAGTTTGCGCAACCTTCTGTGGTCTCTGCAATTTCCAGTAGTTGGTGACATCACAAAAGACTGCCCTGATTACAGCCAGGTTTACAAACACGTGGCTGTAGAGGCGGAGTTTAAAGTGAGGACACCTGTTAGACCAATCACTGTCTCTTATACCCTTGACCCCGCCCCTGTTCCTCTCTCACTCTCTTCTTTAGTCCAGGCACTGCCCAGTTCAGCAGCTGCATTTGAAATGTGGTTGTGGGTGGAGTTTAGGAGCTTGGTCTCACTTTAACCCTTTAAGGACTGGGCACATTATAGACCATTATAGCTCGCCTAGACAGTTATTTCTTTTTTTAGCCATAAAAATCATGTTAAGGGAAGTATCAGCATGTACTTTTGCGTTTTTTCACACAACTTCCTCTATTTTACATAACATTCTTTAATCACAGTCATGTAATGAAATTTAAAACATGCATTCATGATTGTTTACACAAAGATGGAGAAATTTCATGCCAATCTGTGGAAGATTTCAGGCAAAGTTATGGTTGTCTTCTGTTGGTCAGCTGCATGTCTGTCACAAAAGTAATGCTGACTCTGACTATAACGCGGAGACAAGCACCTCCACCAGAAAAGTTATACAGCGCATCTTTAGAATAATATACAAAAGTCTAAAAGTAAACAATACAAAATCTGATATATAACAACCACTGCAGGCCCTGCTTATATGTATTACTGATACAGACCTTGGATTCATACACAGTTGAAATGCTTACATTTCTCCTCTTGAATAAGCAATTTCTGAGTCTTTGTGATGGGGAAATTAGTTTTTGTGGGCCGCAAGAAACTGTCTTTTATCTGCATTTCTTTGCTGTTTATGAAGGTTAAGCAGCAAAGAAATGCATTTGATTGTGTATGCTGCCATTCAGAACACTGTCGATACAAAAAAATTAAACTTAAAATATGTTAAATAATAGAGGTCCCCTCTATGGCCACATTCATGAAGCACTCTTACGAAAATTCTTCTAAGTAGTGCTTCAAAAGGGAAAAAAAAGAAGAAAAGGGAGTGAGACAAAATAAAAATTAAAAAATTAGTAAGCAATTTATTGCAAACAACCATTAAACTGAAATAAACTTTTGATCAGCTGATCAACAGCCTAAGACCACAGCCTTTAGAAGCCCAAATCTTTGCAAAAATGTGGATTCAGTGTCAGGTATCCACACTGTCACAACCTCCTGATGGCAAAGGCAAAAAAGCTTTCTCTCTTTGAACGTGGTCGGATTGTTGAGCTGCATCAGCAAGGCCTCTAACAAAGCTGATAGACTTTTGAGTTCAAGAGTGACTTTTGTTGCACTAATAATATTCATTTGGCTGAAGCCACATTCACATCCTGCAGTGTGTTGACTACTTAAAAAAAGAGACTCTAGCTCTTTTAGGGTCTTGCAGCTCTTGTCATCAGTGGTCATCACTATATCTGCATACTCCCTCATGGCCCTCCTTTCTTTGCTGCTGTCCATCTTAAGAAAGTGGACATATCCATAACTTGTGTTTCACCAAATCTCACTACACAGTCCTATGGCCAGAGTGGAAGGCTCTAGAGTTTTTGAGAAATCCAGGAACCTCTGATATTTGTTGTTAACTGGTCCAAGTAGCTGTCCCATTCTTTGCTCCAGATTTATGGCTAATGCTTTAAAAAACAACTCCCAGTTGATTATATGTTCACGACTGATATTCATTTGGTCCTAATGCAAGTGCTGGTCCACAGCTTCCTCTGAAAAGTGCTTGTACAGAGCAGGAAACTGGTTCCAGTCAGATTTTATTGTTCTGTAACTGGAAGAAATCCTTTTATGTTCAAAATCCACCCTACAGTATGCTAGTCGGTCCAGCAAACAGCATAATTACCTCGCGATCTCGCCACACTGTCCTCAAAGTGATACATATTGTGAATATCTGGAGGAGGAAAAACATTTATTGATCGTCAGTCAGTCAGATGACATTCAGCCAATACATGTTTATTAATTACTGGTTTATTTCATGGGGATAATACAACTAAATATTGTCACCAAAGATGTAACCAATGGCCATGCTTTTAAAAGGAAAACAGTAAAAGGCATAGATAAGAACATACACCTAAAATAATTAACCATGTCTGTCCACTCTACATCTCAGGGTTTAGTTTAGTGTTTACACTGTTGATTTTTGCTGAGCCACTTTCTGAGTTTTATGGGAAAAAAAAGTCTTATCTGATTGTGACTTCAGCTCCAGCGGTTAAGAATTTGAAGTTTTCTCCAAGATCGCTGAGTGGCCCATGGCTGGCCAGCTATTTTTGACTCTGCAGTGTCCACTTATTCCAGCTCTTGTCCTGATGCCTTTGTTAATATATTTTTAATCAATTTGCACATTACACCGGGACTAAGAACAATTAAGCAGACCTATTATGCAAAGCTTTTAAAGATGTTATAGTTGTTTCTCTTCACCATTTGCACTCTCAAAGTTTTATTTATATTTGTGCGATGAGTGCATATGTTAATCACTTATTTTCAAAAAGTGATATTGCCAATCAACTCCTGTTTCCACCGTCCCTGGTATATGGCCAGTTGTCTGTACTTACTTCATTCTCCAGTTTTATTTTCTTGATTGGTGATACATGTGCGATTGATCTGCAGCTTTCCATCGAAGGCGGCGACTCTTTGTTGTGATGACATTTGTGCGGTGTCAGCTCCCATTGGGCACTGTGGATTTCTAAAGCGGAAGTTAGCAGACTTATTTCTATTATTAAGTTGTTTTAGATCAGTATTGCAAGTTAAAATGTCTAAATTATAACATAATGGACCCCCGGTGTCATAGATTCGAAGTATATAACACATAGATCGCCATTAGTACGACACAGGTGTTTCAAAATTTGGAGGATTATTTTAACTTTGTGAGAGAAACAATTAACAATGCCATATATTTTGATCAATTTGTTGAAAAAAAAAAAAAAAAAAAAGTTAACATCCTCCCGCATCCCTCAAATAACCTGCCAGTCCTGACCAGGAACATGTCCAAAATCAGAAGAAGTTCCTACACACTGAACTATGATGACTCACTACTCAACAATAACATTTACCGTCACCTTGACATATGCTTGGCAGAATATTTAGAATGGTCTGTACGTCACTGCTCTCCTTACCAATATGGCGACTCATTTTACCATCCATTAGCCTTTACGTGGAGCCATTTAAACCTAAACAACAGCACATGCCGTCTCCTTATGCGGCTGCAGTCTGAAGGGCATCTGTCATGTCGTCCTGTCCATCTCTGTCAGCAGTGTTGGCATACGCCCCATGAACTCCATCTACGGGTGCTACGGCAGCGCTAACCGTCACTTATCCTTCCCAAAGTCACAGATGTTCGGAGTCAGCACGCTAATGTTGTCCCGCCACTCACGCAGATAACGCGCGCTATTCACGTTAGCCGCTTTATAGTCAAGACAAACAGACAGCGAAGGGCACGTGCAAGGAGAGTTGAGGTAAGCATGTTGTGTCAATAATACGTCGAAGCATTTGCTGAGAGCAGACTTTGGCTTCATTTAGGTTAATGCACCTGCTAATCTGTCAATGCTACGAGTAGGGCTGTGATTATCGATTTTTATAATAGTGGATTGTCAGCAATAACTGTTGTGATGCGTCAATTAATTATATGATTATTTCTGCTGTACTTTGAGACTTTTTAAATACGTTACCAACCAAATAAAGATTAAGATTAAATATTACTGAAGATATTTATGAATTAAACCTATTGAGTTAAATCAGAAACTGTTTATTCTTTTTTGACATTTCAGTTAAATAATACTGCTGCGTAATAAGTAGGTCTTTTGCATGTGTTTTATCGTAGTCCAGATAACAATTACGAGGCCAAGGTTCTCGATTACAATTATCTTCTGGTGGGTGAAGAGTCTCTGAATCAAGTGAAGGAGTTCCAGTATCTCGGAGTCTTGTTCATGAGTGAAGGAAGGAGGGAGCATGAGATTGACAGGTGGATCGGTGCCGTAGTGATCGGAGTATTGTGGTGAAGAACAAATGAAAGGCAAAGCTCTTGATTTACCGGTCAATCTACGTTCCTACCCTCACCTATGGTTATGAGCTTTGGTAATGACCGAAAGGACAAGATCGTGGATACAAAATGTCGAATCGAGTTTCCTCACAGGGTGGCTGCCTCCACGTCTGAGAGGAGCCAGTGTCATGTCCCACCTGAAGGAGGCCCTGGGGAAGACTCTCAGCTGGTCTGGGAATACCTTGAGGTACCCCCACAGGAGCTGTAGGAAGTGTCTGGGATGAGGGAAGTCTGGGCTTCCTTGCTTTGACTGCTGACCCCATGACCTGGCCCCAGCGGAAGAAGATGAATGGAGTAATGGTGATTACATGTGATACAGTTTAAAATAGGGTAGCTACTAGCAGTGAACTAAGTTCAAAGCAGAAAATACATCCTAGTGGATGCGATTTGAGCGCTAGTCTCTTTTATTTGTGTGTATCTGTGTTTTAGTCTTGTAAGCAGTGATTATCTTGATCCAATTATTTGCAAACTTTGTTGACAGCCATGTTATGTTGTCATTTCATTGAAAGACTACTTTATTATCACTATTCTTTGCTCAAGCCAAACTGCTTTTAAAATAGGTTATCACTTTGTAGGGAGATAAACAGAAAAGGAAAATGCAGTGCTATTACCACATGAATGAACAGTTAGCACTGTAGTTGTGCTTGTTGACTGTTGCAGTTATGAAACAGCTTATGGTTTGCTAAATTCTGGGCAAAATTAACTTTATCTTCAAGCTCCAGGGTCTTGGCATGGATGTATTTTTGACAGAGTTCCCTTTGGTCTGAATGCAAGGATGGCTGTGTATGCTTGTGTGGGCATACTATCACCTAAACAGATGTTCTAGTGTATATCACAGTAATCATTACATTCTGTTCTGGGCTATATCGAGACAAGCGTTTTGAGACCAGTGTTACTGCACATATGGGGGCGTCCTGAAACATGTACATGGTATTTTGACAGAATTAGGAGGATTTAAGTTAAGCTGCAAATCAGTGTTGCTTGACTTTAAGAGAAGGCGAGTGAGGGATTGAGAAGTATTTAGTACTAGCAAAAAAGGCAATATCTCTAAAAATGAAAACTATAAACTGTACTGTAACAAAGTTGTCCTTGATTACAAAGTTTTCATTAAGGGTGGGCAATAGTGTTTAAGTACTCTAAACCATTTTTTATGGTCTAGGTCTCATCTTGACTCGAGTGCAGATGGACTCGCCTTGTATCGCTCTCGAGGTCTGACACTCGATGAGTGAGATCACTTTTCATTACGGTCACTGCAGTCAACAATGGACTTGCACATGCACTTGCACACAAGGCTGCATCCAAACTCACGGGTCTTTATAGTCCAGTGATGCATAGTTACTTTTTGGCTGAGGTGTGTGGCCACAACACTTCAAGCAAGCAAGTCAAGGTACAGGTATGTCGAGGAGCTGTCTGACGGCTGGCTTTCAGGTGGGTGGCACATCAGCGCTGGTTTGGAGCTGGACAATAAACCAGCCTTTCTCCTACAGTGTCTGTGCAGAGTACTGGGACATATGGGCGGAGGTTTTCCTTGATAAAAGTGCGCAAAAATCCATTTGGATTTGTGACAATCTGCATTTGTTGTGGTAAATGTGCAGATTCAAACAACATCATGGCTGCAAACAATGTTGAAGCTCTATTGCATAACAATTCAGAAAAAAGAAACTGAAAGAAAGCATCAATTACATGGCTGAAAGCAGTAATTATATGGATGTTTTTCTTCCTTAAAAGCAGCGAAACCTTGTGAACATTTTGTGTGTGTCTATGCATGGCTTTTTAGCAATAATATGAAGCATGTCCGCTACTACTGTAACAAAGCGGGTTGTTTATAAAAAGAGATCAATACAAATAGTGTATGTGTAATTGGGATTAAACTGGGACTAAACCTGGACCAAACCAAGTCTACATTAGAACTCAAATCTGGTCCTAAAGTATGAATGCATTCCACACTCAATGCATGATGAGAAATAAGGTAGGTACCGAACCTTTAACCTTAATCTCACCTATCTTTTGAAATAATGTATTATATAAAAAACAATACAGTATTTTCTGGAAGTTTAAAGTAGAGACTGAATTTATACAGCCATTTTTCTTACTTCTGACATTGGAGCAGTACACCATTAGTCAGGAGCCCATCCAGAACGATGCTCATGTTTTACGGTCTGTAGCACTGTACTCCATGTCACCTTCTTTCCCCAGACCTGACCTTTCACAGTGATATATGAGGTTTCAACTCAGCACAAATGTTACAGTCATGTTATGGGGCATCGTGGAATCACTAACATGACTGATGGATTTTAAACTGTGCTTAACTTTATTATCAGTAAGCAATTTGGCAGTTCCATAAGGTCATCTCACATCTTGACATTGAGAACATACAAAACAAAGCAGGTGGAACAATGTATTAAAAGGTGCAAAGAACATCCAATGGCACTGTAGCAATATACTTCTACTACTACTACTTAAAAGTGTGACAATAACGTTTTCATGGTCTAATTCTCATCTCAGTCTCAAGTGCAGTTAGAGCTCGAGGCTGACACAAGACGGGTCTGACATTCGATGAGTGAGATCAGTTTTCTTTACGGCTGCTGCAGTCAGCAATAGACTTGTACATGGACCACGAGGGACTGGAGTGCATCCGAATCCAAACTCAAAGCTCATTTATAGTGCAGCAACGCATTTACTGGACTAACTTTTTGGCTAGAGTGCGTATACGTGACACTGAAAGCTTTATAACCAGGGAGATGTGTGATTGGCTGTCTGGGTGGCACATCATCTTACAGTTTACATCAGAATCGCAGTTGCGCACATAGACTGTATAAAAAAGTGGACTAAGGGAGTGTGACATCGCCTATAGAGGTCGGGACCAGTCAAATGAAGCTCATTTGACTGAGAATAGAGTTCCATATTTGGAATTCAAACCGCGAGTATCATAGCAACCAAAGAGCCAATCCAGAGCCAGGCTGTTGAAGGTAATGCCCTTCCCGCCTGCACCTCTGGTTTAGCAGGGAGCAGATACTTAGCAGTGCTGTTAAACTTGTTCTTGATTTACAGACAAAATGATGGAATTAAAACCACAGGATCAGGTAGAGCGGGGTCAATACGAACATTTTAAAACCAAAATGATGAGGCTGACAGCAGCAGTTACAGAGAGCAGGTTGACGGGTTTTACAAAAAAAAGTGAATTGGAGCCGGAGTTGATCGAACCGGAAGCGTGACCATGCTCACTTTCTATTTGGAATGCAGCGGCTAGCAGGTTAGCTATGTCCATGTATACATACAGTCTACGGTTGCACATCTTGCTTAATACATTCACTGTTTTCACAAATGGCTAGGCTACAATCCTACAGTGGCCAATACAATGTAAAGATGGTG
Source organism: Periophthalmus modestus (assembly GCA_019594935.1). Lineage (NCBI taxonomy): Eukaryota > Metazoa > Chordata > Actinopteri > Gobiiformes > Gobiidae > Periophthalmus > Periophthalmus modestus. Next base: position 27,372,562 of record JAIEZT010001373.1, on the reverse strand, counting down.
TGTGAGTGTCTCGTTAGAATGTGGAAATATGTCAATAACATTCAAAACAAATGTACAACTAGCACACGGCCAGTAAATTCAAAAGTTAGCAGCTTAGGTACATTTGAATGAAAATAATTACTCGAGCTCCTTAGCTTAAAATGGAAGCAAAAAGCGGCTGAAAAGTTTACTGTAACACTGAAGTCGTGACTTTTTTATTAATGCAACTTTTTCAACAATACTTACGCTGCTCTCGATTAGGCTGTAGGCTGTAGTATAGTAAGTATTTACTTAACTCACCAATTAGTTTTAGAATTTTTGGCTGAGAATTGATAAAGTTGTGAGTGTTTTGGTTCATCTCTGTCAGACCTGAAGCACAGTCACAGCCAGAGCAGGAAGTTGAGAGCCGTGCTGTGGCTTGAGGCTCGGACATTTTTCTTACAGGGCGGAGGTGCGAAAATAACACAGTGGAGGCGGTGTCATCCAGCTGAGACTGGATTTGAGACTTGGGTTACAGAAGCACCTTGTGACCGATGTCTGTAAAAAACACTATAAATAAACTTGTACTTAGTGACTGTTGTGTTCAAGGGAAGTTTTATGCAGTATTCCAACTCTTTTCGACACTGGGCCTTAGGGTTCCTTGACTGCATAGTGCCCTTTATGCACCTGCACCTGCCACCACCAGAACGCAGAGGATCCCATTTGGGCATTTTAACTTTTTAAGGACTGAGCTCACTATAGACCAGTACAGCTCACCTAGACTTTTATTCTTTTTGTATCCATAAAAATCATATTGAAGGAAGTATCAGAATATACTGCATTTTTTCACACAACTATCTCTATTTTACATGTCCATCTGTATTTATTTGATGCATTGAATAAATGACTCCTCCTGCGCTCTCAGTCGTCCTCTTTGAGGGACAACAGAGGCAGATTACTGTAATGACAGTAAAATATCATCTGCTTTGAGATGCTGTTTGAATTTACATGAGAGCACAACTGTTTGCGGAGTTATGGTAATAAAAAGTCCGCAACCGCACTCTACCAGTGACGATAGCACCCGACACTAAAGGGCTACCAGCACCAGACATCCTGAGTTATTAGCCATTCCAACTACTTGAAAACTCCCCACGTTCTCATACAAAGTGCTTGAACACCTGTCTAATGCTGGGCTTGCAAGGCAAAGTATCGATCCATGGGGCCCTAGTTGAAATTATCTCATTTTTAATTTTGCCCACGCAGCCTCCTCCACAGCAGCCAGAACTAACGCGAATGTGTAAACATAAAAAGCCTGACAGCTCGTTTCATCTCTGATGCATGTGCCTCTAAAAGCACATCGCAGTAAGTCTGCAGTCCATGTGAACTCCCTAATGAGCACTACCACAGATGTCGGCGCGCACACAGGGAATTAATTGAGAATGATTGGGCAGGTAACTGATGGTATCAAGGGTGACTTTCTGCTGAGAGGGCGTATGCAGTACACACATGTGTTCTGAAGTGTCCTTTAAATATTAAAGAGGCGGTATTATAACATTTCCTCATACCTGAAGAGGTTTTAGAGGTCATCCGTGTATGTTTCAGTAATTTAACAATCTCTCCTGAGCCCTATTCGAACTCTTGTTATGGTTAGCAGTAAGATTCTGTCTGATGCTCTGCCCGCAAGTCTATGTGACCCATGTTCCACACGCCAATTCTCAATAACTATACAAAAACATGATTAAAAACTGTACAGCAACTTTAAAAATCTGATGTTATATGTGCTGGTTTCATTAGTGGGATGCACACTGTTTGTGTTGTGATGGTGGGGAGTTACTTAGTGTAGAGAGCAAAGAGATGGGAGACTCAAAACATCAAAAAAGAAAGTGAAACTTATAAAACATGTTATTAAAAGGTAACATGGTGATCTATGCATGTTATGCATTAGCTGTTAATACCCCAGAGAAGTAAAATAGAATAGAATGGAGAGGCCCCTTCTATAGTGACGGCACTTAGCACTTTACACTATAGCACTTTACTCGTCTCACAAATGGAGGGAAATAGACAAGTAGTTATTGTGCTGGAAAGAACACACAGAGCTCCTCCTCCAGGACTATCCACACTTGAAATTACATGTACGCCAAGACTCACAGCAACTGCTTTAGACTCCTTCTGTCTAAAAGAGAAATAAAGGGACCAAGTTACTCAGTGTCATGTTTTTATGTGCCTCATATAGGCTCTCGGGGTTTGTGTCCCACTTTAAAGCCCCACAATGCAACTTATTGGCCCTAAAAGTAGATGGAAAAAAAAAAAAAAGATATATTTTCATTATAGACATCTGTGTAATCCCTCAGTCGTCCAGGTCAGATCCATAGTAAAAGCCAAAAGTAAAATCATTATAGATGTTGTAATCGCACTAAAATCTTTGAAAAATATGTATCCTTACTGTGAGTGGACTTGAGTCACCACAAACCAGACCAACCGTGACCTGTTTGACATAGTGCTAGGCAATAATTTCTCCTAATGCTTAGTGAACAATGTTCCCGATTGGATGAAAGTGAGTGACCGTCTCAGTAGCTTCTATATTAGTATTACCCAAAGAAATCCTTTGTCAAATGCAAAGGTTACATGTGTCATTTTACTTGCATTTACAATCCACCAAATAATATAAAGGCTATTTATCTCAACCTGAAGAATTTAAAATGGACTGGACAAAAACATGTGTTGGACTTGGTGTCATTCTGTTGTATTTTACTGCTGATGCTCATGATGAGCCAAGTCTTAGTCTTGTAGGCAACTCTAATGTGTATTTTATTGTGTGTTCACCTGCCCAGGGTCTGCAGATGGAGATGGAGGTTAGCAGTCGCTAAATCTGGTACAGCTCATCTTTTCTTTTGTTAAGATGAATTAATTTGTACATAGTTCCTGACAAATAAAGAATACGCTAAGCTTAACTAAACCAAGCAGTATAATATGCACATTGTGTTTGTCACACTATGTTGCTCCACAGTACGTTTAACAATCAAATAGTACGCAAAGAGGTTTTATAATATATTAATATTCACTTGGCACACTGTACATACAATATGGTAATTATTGTATTTCTATTCACGAAAAAACATGCAGATCATCTGAGAAGATGGCATTTGCTAATGTTTCATTTGTATTCACTGCCTGAATGGCTGTTTTGCAAAACACATGGCAGACGTGTCCTGGTCCTCACATGGAGCTCAGTCTAGAATTATTACAAGGTAAGTGAATGTGTGCAGAAATCCAAAGAAGAATGTGTTTTTACTGCCAGGTTGAAGCAGAAATGCTGCACTACTCATTTTATTGGCTGAAAAAGGAGTTTGAGTCAATGCAAGTGTTTCAGGAGACTCACAAAAAGAGCATAATTACACAACAAACATTTGGACACACTCAGATTTGTTTGGTCTTTACTTTGTAGACTGTGAGAGAAAGTATCGAAACTATGAATGAACACACTTGGAATGTAGTAAAAATAAATAAATACAAATAAAATATATACTCATATTTTGTTTATGATTTTACATTTTAAAAATGGCTACCCTTTGCTTTGATCACTGCACATTTCTTGATCCTGACATGGCACATCTGTGACGTGAAAACCATTTCAGGAAACTTCATTATGAAGCTTATAGAGGGAAGGCCAGGGGTTTGTAGCACTGTTAACAAAACATCCTTAGAATCCTTTAAAAAGCTTTTAATTGACAGGGATGCTGTAACATCTGTGTGTCGCTGCTTCTCCTGATTATGTAAATAGCCTGACTTTTTAGATTTTTAAAAACTGTGATTTTGATTGTGTATTTTGTTTTAACTGTTTTATATGTATGTGTGTGCTTGGACTGTTTGAAACTGTAACTAACATGCATCTAAACTGCTGCCTGTCTTGGCCAGGACGCTCTTGTAAAAGAGATTTTTAATCTCAATGAGACTTTTTTTCTGGTTAAATAAAGGTTAAATAAATAAAAAAAAAAAAAAGGATGGATACTTTGAGGAATGAGAATATATAAAACTACTATACTTTCTCTGTTTGAATGAGGACAAAACAGAGTGCATTATGTTTGGGACATCTAACCTGCTCAGTACCTCAGTTCCTGGTCTTGCTGCTTTGGTCCCTCATGTTAACCATGCTGTCAAAAATTTGGGGGTGATATTAGATAGCAGTCTCAAATTTGACAAACAAATAGATTCTGTGGTCAGAGCAAGCTTCTTTCAGCTCCGCCTTCTGGCTAAAGTTAAACCCTTTTTGAGCCGTGGTGACCTGAGAAAGCTATCCATGCCTTTATTAGCTCCCGCATAGACTATTGCAATGCTTTATACATAGGGATCAATCAAGCTGGTCTCCACCGTTTGCAGCTCGTGCAGAATGCTGCAGCTCGCTGCTCTCACAAACTGTCGAAAACATGAGCACATCACCCCTGTCCTGTTCTCCTTGCACTGGCTCCCTGTTCATTTTAGAATTAATTTTAAATTTTAATGTTTGTTTTTAATGCACTCAATGGCCTTGCACCTTCCTACTTATGTGTGATTCTGACCCCTCACCAACCCAGCAGAACTCTACGATCTGCTGGGCAACATCTTCTGGAGGTCCCCCGGTCCCGGGGCAAACAGTGGGGCGATCGGTCTTTCGCAGTGGCAGGTCCAAAACTCTGGAACTCTTTGCCAATCGAGTTACGTTTCCATCACTGATCTGCCTCTGTTTAAAGCCAAACTTAAAACCCACCTATTTAGAATGGCTTTTAACACGTAACCCTGTGACACTTCCTTCCTTTTAATGCTGTAATGTACTTTGCTGATATTTATTGTTTTTATCTTGTATTTATTGTTTTTTATCTTGTTTTTAATGTTGTACAGCACTTTGGTCAGCTTTCGTTGTGGAAGGTGCTATAGAAATAAAGTTTGATTGATTGATTGATTGATAAAAGCTGTTTTATATGAGCAGGCTGTGACAGTGGTCAAAGCCCGTCTTTCCCAAACCAGGGACTGCAAAGACCTCTCAACAAAGAGGTCACAAATAAAATCTCAGTTTATATTTTCTATCTAAGTGTTTACATTTTACTTGGCATTGTAAGTGGCAATTACATTTTTATGGTATTTATAAGTATAGCATTTAAAAAGGCAACGGCCAAATGCCAGAGACAGGAGGAGACAGGGTGGTCTCAAAAGGAGGAATGTATCACGACAGTTTTTTCATGGAAACTTTAAACCAAATCAAGATGCATCTTTTGCAGAGTGCATCTTTTGTGGAAACTAGCAAATGAAAGTATGACACCCAACAAGCTTAAGTGACATTAAGACAGTAAGCACCCAGGCACAGTGGGAAAACCAAGGAAGTTTTTCTTTGCAAAAATAATTATTGAAGTTATCACACAGACCACAAGTAGATGTGACCAAAAACCAATCCTGCTTCATTTGAGAATTCCCTCCTCATTGCAAAGACCAAAAAAGCTCAACACTGGAGAAACCCTCATCAAACCAGCATGTGTTAAAATGGCAGAAATAAGTACAGTCAAATACATTCAAAACTGTCAATATTTGCACTAAATCAAATTGAGCATATATTATTTACCTTTTTTTGTTTTCTTTCATTAGTAAAAAGAAGTCTCTTTAGAAAAAAAAGACTGGAAACCACCACTCTAACCTGCTGGAGACAAACACATGGATAAGTCTGTGCGAGTCTGGTTTTGCAATGTTTTTTAGATGATAAAAAGCTGCAGGTGTTATTGATTTGATGTGGCTGTTAGAGTTCAGGTCTAAATCCATTATTGCCCTCAGATTTCTAGCCTGATTTGAAGGTTTTAGACAAACTGGAGGTGACTGCTGACACTTTCTCGTTGTTTCTTTGTGAACATTATACCAAGTTTAAAATGTACATCAGGTGTAGAATACTTCATTTTTCTGTGGGCTTGTCCTGAGCCCCTGCAAATAAGCAATGTGACGTGGCTTTTCCAAGTAATTTTTTCAGAAATAAAAACACAGTAAATGAGTAACAATGAGTTCAGTGACATACTATGGAACATTACAGACAACATCTCTATGGAAACAAGCAGGTGGCCTAACCTCCATCAGAGAAGTTACATTTTGCACCAATAAAATACTTGTTAAACTTTTAAGACATGGTCACATTCCATTGTATTATTTACTACTGTTGGAAACGATTCCGGTGAATTGCATTGTGGGGAATGCACTTGACTGAAATTCACATTGCTCCACACTTGCGGGAAGTGAAAAAACAAGTGCGTGTTGAGACGTGGATCAAAATATTCTAAAGAAATGGTACTCTTGAGCTCGTTCTTGTTGTGAACACACATTTTAAAGTGCAACAGTGTCAATAATGAGAGCACGAGACAATAACTAAAATAATAAGGTAACTCGCTCTGAACTTTTAGATAATCGCTCTGAACTTTTAGATAATCCTCCAGGATCAAAGGTAAATGTCAACACACGTAATAACAACTCCAAGTAAGCCTTCATAAGAGTTAGAAATTGCAGAACAATCAGCGGAAGTCTTCATGACTGGATGATGCTCTCAATGATCACAGTGAAGTCCAAGTCAACTTTGAACACAGAAAGTTAAAAATGTCATGTATTTTATATTAGACTGCTGAAAGTGGCTTTAAGTATAAAAAGTCGAGATTAGTAAATAAGTTTACTCGATGTTGTAACCAGAAGACAATTAACCCGTTTCTATTATTAACCTTTAATGAACAAAGTGTAAAATGTTGAACTATATGTGAACATTACAGGTGTTACAGCCGGAGCACAGCGGCACAGCGCTGCTCTGTCTAAGCAAAACTGAGAAAGTAGTAGCAGTAGTAAGTTTTGTGGTATGACCCTAAAACAAGTGGCACATGTTAATACAGAAGATATCTCATTATCGGACAGTGATGGGTGTAGCCAAAAAGGTCAAAGTCCAAGAAGTTGTCAGTTGTTGGTTTTAGGTTGTAGAATGGTTTGTACAAATACATACAGCAATAAGGTGGCTTGTCCTCTCCGGGTGGGTGGTGAGTCCCTGCCTCAAGTGGAAGAGTTCAAGTATCTTGTTCACGAGTGAGGGAAGGATGGAGCGTGAGATTGACAGGCGGATCGGTGCAGCGTCTGCAGTGATGCGGTCGCTGTGTTGGACTGTTGCGATAAAGAAGGAGCTGAGTCGAAAGGCAAAGCTCTCGATTTACTGGTCAATCTACGTTCCTACCCTCACCTATGGTCATGAGCTTTGGGGAATGATCAAAAGGATAAGATCGGATACAAGCAGCCGATGTGGGTTTCCTCCGCAGGGTGGCTGGGTGCTCCCCTTAGAGATAAGGTGAGGAGCTCGGTCACACAGGAGGAGCTTGGAGTAGAGCCGCTGGTCCTACACGTCGAGAGGAGCCAGCTGAGGTGGCTTGGGCACCTGCTCAGGATGCCTCCTGGATGCCTCTCTAGGGAGGTATCTCCGAGCATGTCCCACTGGGAGGAGACCCTGGGGAATAGCCTGGAGGGACTAGGTCTCTTGGCTGGCCTGGGAAAACCTTGGGGTCTGGAGGAGCTGGAGGACGTGCCTGGGGTGAGGGAAGTCTGGGAGTCTCCGTTTAGACTGCTGCCTCCGTGACCCGGCCCCGGATAAGCGGAAGATAATAAATGGATGGATGGCCATACAGCACTATTCTGCAGTAAAAAAAAAAAAAAAAAAAAAAAACAAAAAAAACACAAAGTTGCAGAAAAAAAGCATTTGAGAGCTATAGAAGAACTGACGCATATTTAATACAGTGTTACTTATTCTAAAACAACAAAACCAGTAAAATAAGAGCAGACCATGAAATATAAAAAAAAATAAGTTTAAATGAAAAATACAAAACAAAAACTGAGGACCACACAACTGACACAAGACAAGATTTCATGTTGATATAAGATGTGATTATGTGTGTGAACACTATTTGACGATTCATTTGATCCAGACCCTTAAACGTGATATTTGATTTTGTAGTGTTTTTGTTTAGTTCTGTGCAGTTTCTTGCTTTGGCAGATATACACAATGATGCCATGGCACAGTGATAAAAACGATTTAGTAAAAATAATGAACGGAAAGCCATGTTTTTTTATACATAAAAGTAGTAGGGGAAAGATACACCGAATAAACAGGTGAAATGTTACACCCCTGTCACAAAATACCAGACAAAAAGCATATTAAAGCTTCTAAAAAGTATCAATTTTATTATATTAATTATGGAAAAGTTGGAGTTTACTAAATATCATGTACATTGAGACAACAGCAAATGTATACCCATTTTATTGGAGCCGTCTGAACCAGATGTCCAATACTAATCTGAATAATGCAACTTGAAATCCCATCCCTACTGACACTAGCTGCTTGCGCATTTATTCAGGTCACTATAGTGGATTTAAAGGTCAAGGTGAACGAGGCTTTGCTTTTGTGAGAACAGTATTAGAACATATGAAGTATTTACACTAAAAACTGGCAACGTAATATTTCTAATGCATTAAGACACATTATGTACGCTATTGTTAGTTTTAGCAGAAAACCATCTGCTCCGTCTCTATCCTCTGCTAGTACCCACTGAGACACGTTCACCTAAAATCAACTGTTACATAATGTATTAGGTAACAGCACTCCCAGGGTTTACATTTCTGCCAATTTAACACTGACTTAAGGCATTCTCATTATGTGTCACATGCAGACACAACTAGCTTACAGTGGGCACAGGGCTCAAATGAACTGTCTGGGATGTTCTTCACTGTTGGCAAAATGGGACGATGACCCAAGAGAGTGCAATGTAGTAGTTTTTATTAATAAAGGATTTAAAATGCTGTCAAACGTCTAGAGAGCAAAACAGCCATCAGACAGCCAATTTTAACAGATGGTAAATGCTGAAAAATATGGTAAATGGTTAGTTAACATAAATACCAGTTATGCCAGTGTTGTCTAAAACAGTGATTTTATAACTGATGGCGGCAAGTGTGGGTAGAACGTCCCCGCTCAAGCAGTGGTTGCTTCCATTGTGTCATTTGGCAACACATGTCACCCTGTATGTGAATGTGGTGTGTGCATATGTAAGTGGTGAAGGTCAGAGGGGGCAATGTTGCAGATTGTCGAGCTTGGCTTGCTTCCATCAGTCTTCCCCAGGTGTGGCAACAGAAGAAGTATTCCATTATCCTACATATAATTATGAATAATGTCCTTATGGTTAGCAGTACGAGCTCATGCCTCTCGGGCTCAGCCCACAGGCCTGTGTCAACAGGAAGCTCTGCAGCATGGTTATTTTTCATAAATGTACAAGAGCAAACCTGATGTGATGTGCAGTATTTTCATTAGTGGGATGCAGCTGATTGTCAATCAATCAATCACATTGTATTTCTATAGCACCTTCCAACAACTAAAGCTGACCAAAGTGCTGTACAACATTTAAAACAAGATAAAAACAAGATAACGATGCTGTGATTGTGCTCTGATTCTGCTCTGTTTTTGGAGAATACAGTGGTCACCTTTTGTGGTGTTGCAGATGTTTTTTTTTTAGTGCAATTTTGCATGCCTTTTTTTTTAAACATCGTATGCACGTGCATTGTGTTCTGTGTCCTGATTGTGTCCTATGGGACATACCGTGTCTCCTGTACAGTACAGAATGTGTTCAGCCAGATTTACATAAATGTTCGATCACACTGTGACTCTGACCCACAATGTCGATGAAACGTTTTGCACTGACAAATTTCAGAAACGCTTTGGACTCAAAAGTGTTTCTCTGCATAAAGAGGTGCCTCTGCGGACACCGCTGGAGCAGAGGCACGTGAACAACACATTTAAAGCATCATTCGAGGAAGAGGGAGATAAATACAGGTTTGAACTTCGAGAGTGTTTAAATGAAAGAAATTTGAGAAAATGTCGATGCCTGTCTGAGAAAAGTGTATAAAGTGTATGGTGAGGCGTTCTGCAGCCTTAAAACATATATAATAATTGTAAAAAGTAAAGCTGAATACTTCATGGATTTCGCCTATTGCGAGTTATTTTTTTAACGAGGGACCACTGTATAGCATTTTCAAAACAACAAGGTAACACAGTGATCTATGCGGTATTATGTAATTGTTAACACAACATATTTAGAAGTGTAATATCCCCTCTTTTACTGTGAACTGTGGACACCCCAATACCAAACAACTGATTAGTTACTACATACATATATCACTCTTTAGCTTGAATGGAAAAAATGGATAATTCACTTTACAATACACAAAAGATTGATGACAGTTCAAGGGCAAATGCTCGGAGACACAGCTATGCATTCTTCATCGCCTGCCTCCCTTAATATTCCACTACCAGGCACTATACAAAGTTATGCTAGCCCCGCGTTTGAACTGCACTCTACCTTTCCTTATCATGACTAACTCCTTTATAGTGACATGTCAAATTACACACTACATATAAGAATTAATCCCGGTGCATTCGGTCCACATGGACGATCAAAGCCCCCCGTGGCCGCTCATTAGATCCATTACGGTGTTTTCGTGTCCATGCGCACACAGCCATGAGGTCAGAGGAGCCTGGCGAGCCCCGAGGCAGGCTGCTAATGCCTGACGGGTGAACTGCAGCTGTCCAAACATGAAGTCACATTCTCTGATAACCCGACACATACGCCAGGTTCTTTAACAAAGCACTTTTGAGGTCATCTGACATGTTTGGAATGAGGAGCCTGACCTTTTTAGCCATGTTAGCTGTATGAGCGGGGGCGTGTATTAAATTTTGAATGCAATGGAAAGATTCGTGAGTGGTGTTAGTAAGGGAGCATACCTATGTTCCCACAGCTCTGTTTTCTCACTTTTAAACCCGTAGTCTTCACCCTCACCTTGGCCCTAACCCTAACCAGAATGTCCAAACCGGACCCTTACCTTAACCATAACCCTACAACCCAACAAATGAGGGAACATAGAGTCGTGGAAACATTAAGCAGACCCAATGGTATGGGTGAAGGACATGCAACAATAAAAAATGGCAAAGAGATTTTTCTTTTTAAAACCTTCTGTCAGGATAAGTGGAGCTAGCGTAAATTCAGCCTCCGCATTTTCAAGTCCCGTCACAGATGCACGGCCACTACATTTGTGCCGTGCCCCGCCTCTTCCCCAGCACCGCCTCGGATTCCCATCATCTCATCATCGCCTTTACTTCTACCACCTCCAGTGTCCAGACCCTGGGGGGGAAGACATCTCCTAAACCTCATCTAACTGGACACGCCCTTCATCACAATGTCTTCTGCTGGAGTCTGCGCGCCAAAGAGAACTCATTCAGTGAAGCCTACTCATACTTTTCTTTGGTCTGTCTGAGTCTTTCCAGGTTGAATTGTTGTTGGGAAGGAGGTTCTTAGAGCTGGAACAAGCAAGGCTGATGGTAAATGTTAAGTATTTTTGTCAGAAAGCTGCAAATTTGCACTAAAGTTTGCACTAAAATTGCAAAAAATGACTAGGAACAGTTGATAATGCTACGAAACAGCACATGCAGTTTATTAGCGAAAAAAGGTGGTCATGTGCTGTTGCAACCAAGAGAAACATTGCCACGTGCAGCCCAACTTCTTCATCAAACTAACCCCTGCTGTGCAAGTAAAAAGCCCCATTGTTCTGATTTGTAGTTCAGTGAAAACAATCATCACATAAAATAAACTTTAAAATTAATTAAATCTCATCTATTTGGGCAAAATTATTAAAACGTAGAACGAAGGATTATACATTCATCGGCTCCTGATCAGCCCAAATAACAAATAAAGAGAAATTAATAAAGCATGCCATGCAAGAGCTCAGGTGTTAGGAGACCCGAGCTCTTGCACAATAATAATTTGCTAAATAAATACCATTGTAATTGGTACCTGCAGTTTTGTGGACTTTGGAGTTCGAGCTCAGAAGCAGGTTATGACACAGACTTTGGGATGTCCTCTCGGGAGTTGGCCATCACGCAGCTTCATTTTCTTGTTTTGCCAACATCCATGTACCTGGAGAAAACTACAGCTCATTTATAGGAATTCCGTAGTCACCACAACAGTGGATACACCATCTTGGAGGTTAAAAAAACTCCCCAGAGGTAACATGCCATTACACAGGTCTAAACCAAGTAAATTCACTTACTAATATAGGAGGGAAAAGAAAATCAAGCAGGCAAATAATCATATCTGTATCTAAGAATGTTAAACTACTTCTGCATTCACTATTGTGTATGTAAGTCCAACATGACAGTATCCAGAGGGGACATGCTGTTTTTTATCCAGCACAATGTACACTGTCATAAGAATGAAGTCCGGACAATATTCGATTACCCAGGAGAATGCTCTATACTGCTGTTTGCTACAAGGTTCATGTTTATTTTACAATCATTTGTCCTTAGATAAACCATTTTAAGTATATTTTTCTGCCCATGAGCCCAACTGACTATTATCATAATGTTAGAATATGATTTTCCACGGCCATACCAGTGTGTCACAGCCGCATCTCGTTTTAAACGGGGCCGGGCCTGGTTAGTGCTCGACTGTGGCATGTGCGTGAGTGTTGGTGGTGGTTGGAAGGCCCGATGGCTCAGATTGGCAGTCCGCTTATGTCAGCCTGTCCCGGGGCAGTTGCGGCTATAATATCATCTTGCCAATACTGAGTGTGGAGTGAATGACTGATGCACTGTAAAGCGCTTTATGGATCGTGAAAGGCTCTATAAAAATCCAATACATCCCGTTATTTTCTGGACACTCATTTTAAAATCAAATATCTCTTATACCTGCCATCTCACTGATATAAAAGGTAAAAAAAAATAAATCAATCTCTTGAAAATCTTGACTCAATCATAGAAAAACATCACCAGACATGTACGCCCCCCCAAGTCTCTGGGGTCATTATATTCACCTGTTAGTGTTGGGAACAGCAAATGGTGGTGACGCTTGGAGAAAATGATGCAGATGTTCAGAGATGGTGGAGTAAAATTGTTGTCTTCTCCGCCCAAGAGTAATGCTACTCCACAATAACACATAGGAGTAAATGTACGCTATTAGAAAAGTACAATTTCTTTAAAAAGTTACTGAGTACTACCCCCCTTGCACAGATGCTGTCGGCAGAAGCTAATTTCAACGCTCATTGAGAAAACAGGCAGCAGTAGTCTCATTAGTTTTGGCCATTTCATAATTAAGCTGGGGATTTATTATTAATGGCTTCGTTAGGTGTTGGAAGGCCGGACGTTGTGCCTTCTCTCGGGCTTGACTGACATTGGCACGTGTGCGGTTGTATGGAAATGAGACCTCCTGCTTGACCTTGATAGTGGAAGTGGAATACTGAGAGGATTCAGTGCCAAGAACAGCCACTTCGGACTTATTTCAAGAGTTCATTTAAAAAGAGTGTAGTCTTCATTTACTGGATTTAGATAGATTTGAAGTAATTGCTTGTTTTTAGAGACTAAAATTAGTAACAGTTCTGGAGTCATACTTATGCGATGAGTTACAATGAACAATTTAAATATAAAAGCAGACATTATTAGGGTCTGTGTACTGTATAATAAGGTGCCCAATGTAACTTGTATTCTTTGATTTAACTGGAGCCATGGCAGAGTGAAATACATCCGTTTTTTACTTGTTTTAATTGAGCAACCAACCATATTTTTGAGATGCGGAGGACCACACTTCAGAGCAATAGGGCAAGTCACATAATACTGAAGATTTAGTTATTATTTCTAAAGAGCTTTGACTCATTTTGTTAAGTTTATTGGCTAATTTCCATGACCAGAGTGACCCAGCAGTTTAGTTTTGAATACTTTGTGTAAACTCCCCCACCAATATTTCATTTGAATTCTGATCCTCGAGCTCACTTATGTTTTATAGTTTTGTTCCACAGTATCACATTAGTGCCAGATTTTTCCTCTTCCTCTTAAAAATAGTAAGCATCCTAATTATTCAACGTAAATGTAACTATGTGTTAAAGTATTACAGACTTGCTCATCCAGTTTGCTATGGAGCTTGTGGGTGTGAAAGACAAGGCACAAAGTTAAAGTATAGATAAAAGGTAATTTCTTTTTTTTTTTTGACAATGATGAGTTAATAACTGTACAGACCGGTACGGAAAAATGAAAGGCTACTACCAGCTTGCCATTTTCATATGACGCATTAGTTCTACAGAAAACTTGACCTGTAAATGAGGTCAAGCAAAATACATATTAGCATCTGCATCTTAATATATCACATTTACCGGTAAATAGCTCAATTTTTTCTTGATACTCGAGTATGGCAATATAATTCATACTTCATACTTTTGTATAAACAAATTAATTGTGTAACATTAAATGAAATCAGTGGTACAAGTCACTGTATCATTTGTATCACAGTAGTGAAAGCCATGTGCAACATGTTTCAGAATTACATGAACACAAAGTCATTTGGCAACATTTTACACCTGCTGAATGAAAGTAAACCCTTTAAAGTGGTCACAATATTAGGCTTGTGGCCAACAACATGGAGCAGCTTTAGTAAATTACTGACAAATGTTAAATTGCCAATTAGAGTGCACAAAATGAAAATGACACTATTTGTGATGTTTAAATAATTTAATGGCAAAACTCACTGCCGAGTCAAACTTTGCTAAACTTTGAAATGGAAGCTAGAAGTCATGTTGGAGCTGCAATGGATCAGACAAGCCAGATGCCAGAAACCGCAGCACACAGTGGGAGCGAGGGGAAGAGCAGGAAGTGACCTGCTCGGTCTGGGGATAAGCTCCTCTCACATCAGGGTGAGGCCCAATCAGACTGGGGTGTCCAAGTTCATGTGATGGGTGTCACATGGAGTTTATACGCACTTTTCACAACTTTCAGAAGGTCGGAGTTTTACTGTCACGGTAAAGCCAACAAGAACCAGCATGCTAACCATTGTCCTTATTGGACAGTGAAACACTTCATAATTACAGACGAACAATCCACAGGACGAAGGATAATCATCATAATAGATAAACACATCTACAAATATTAAAAAAAAAAAAAAAAATGAATCAAGAAGAAAGAAGGAAAAATGTCCAGTTTAAGGTGGTGGCTGTATCAGGCTGACTCCTGTAGATCTGTGGTTGTTCTGAGTGTGGTCTGGGTGTGCGTGTCAGGGTTTGCAATAGTTCAGGATTACACACCTGATGCATTTTACGCTTTTCACTCTCAGCTGAGCAGTGCAAATGATTCATCTGTGATGCATTTTCTATTTCATTCCATACAGTTCTCTCTCTCTGATGCAGGCACATATGTGCAGTGGGCTGATATCATTCTTAAAACGTGTGTGTGTGTTTTTTCTCATATTGCCTTAGTTTGGAAAATGCCAGTGGTTATTGGCTTAATCATTTTGGTGGCCTGGGTGCCAAACGTTGAGGTAATACTTAAAGTAAGTCGAACATTTCTTAAGTACTTATTCAATTCTGAAATCCTTAATTTTTATAAGAAAAATGGGCCAAAGCAACTGAGTAAGCACCACACTGCTCTGGCTTTGTCTCTCTATGGTCTACTTTCTCACCCTGTAAGGTAAATGCCCCTTGCCACATATGCGTGAGAATTACCAGAAGAAAAAAAAGAAGAAAAAAAAACAAATTAAATGCACGACCTTAGCAGTAGAAATGCAGTGACTTGTTGAAAATGTGAACATATAACAAATACCTCTTTCTGTGGTCATGTTTCTGAGCCTGCATGGTGTGGTGGAGGGGAGAGCTTGGCCCATGAAGAGAAACCAGCTCTGTGATCCATGCAATGGCTGATCTGTTTCTTCTGCATTAATTTGTCAAAAAGAATCACCTGACCCTGCCTCTGGAGAGTTTATGCGCGCTTCACATCATCAATAAACATGGGGAAAGCTTGTGTGCAATATTAAACGCAGCCAATGACACCACAAAAAGATCACTGTAGTGTTTTTTAAGTCATCTTTGGAGCTTGCAACTTTGTCCTCTCTCCACATTGGTTGGTCAGACACCTAGAGACTCTTACACCAGAAAAACATTCCAATTAATACATTCTGAAGGACACATGAAAGCAGTTTAGTTGGACGTAAAGACAAAAAAGATCTAAATGTTAAATCAAAACAAGCAAAGATCAAACAAAAGAAAACGGCAGTGAGCAGAGGTGGAATGTTTTCTGAACTTTGCTGCTAGCAAGTTCTTCTTTGGTCCTACTTGAGTTCATTCACCTGAAGAGATTATGTAGTTATGTTTTTCTGACTTCTCCGCAGCATTTAAGGTTTTCCGAGGTGAATGGAAAATCTTTCAGAACAGACTCAATATTAACGTGTGCTCAGCTGTCATCCATAGTAGTCTTTTCAAATTCCATGACTTATTTGCCCCCTTTTTTTTTTCTACCCAGAAGCCTGTGGTGTATTGTTGCTTCTCTGTACCCGATCCTCCTCGGCCGTGTAACCTCAAATCTTCACTCTTCACGCTGAAACGGGTCTTTCAAGTAGTGAGATGGAATAACTCTGTCATCTTTAGTCATGCCGGTGTTGTGACTGTAGGCGGGCAATGTCAGACATTTTGTTTGTCCATTTCAATCTGCGTTCACATTTTTTTCATCCTCGACTCAACTCAACTCAAGTTTATCGTGCAACAGTTGTGTATAATAATGGACTCAGACTTGAACTTTAACAGTCACATCAAATCAATAACATCTGCAGCTGTTTACCATCTAAAAACACTGCAAAAATCAAAGGTTTACTGTCAAAGCCAGACTTAGACTTATTCATGCATTTGTCTCTAGTAGGTTAGACTATGTAATGGCCTGCTCACTGGACTCTCCAAACGAGCCTTAACACAGCTGCAGTACATCCAGAACGCTGCTGCTCGGGTCCTGACTAGAACCAGGAAGTACTTCACACATGTGTCCTGTGCTCAGGTCTCTGCTCTGGCTCCTGTGGTTCAGAGAATAGACTTTAAAGCAGCTCTGTGTGAACAAGTCTCTCCATGGACCAGCACCAAAGAACATCTCCCACATGTTAGAGCCTCATGAACCATCTCACACTCTGAGGACTTCAGGGACCAGCCTCCTGTTGGTCCCAGAGTCAGGACTAAACTTGGAGAATCAGTGTTTCAGTTTTATGCAGCTAAACCTGGAACAATCTTCCTGAAGATGTGAGACAGGCCTCTACTTTGACAATGTTTAAGTCCAGACTCAAAATAGTTCTGTTTAGCTGTGCATATGACTGAAAGGTTTTTTAGTCTGCACTTTTCTCCTTTAAGGTTAATCTTATGATGATTATTTGGGATTATTTATGTTTAGCTTTGTTGTATTATGATTTGAATGTCTTTTTTATTCTGTAAAGCACTTTGAATTACTTTGTGTACGAACTGTGCTATACACATAATAAACGTACCTAGCCTGTATTTGTAAGGATGTTCGTTTCTGGTGTAAGCACCAAAGAAAACCATAAATCTGAAAAGTAAGGTCAGAAGGTTTTATTGAGTCTCACATAGGTAAAGCAACAGGGGAGCTATGGGCCCTATAGAAAGGACAGGGGGAGAGCCCTGAGACGCCTGGATTATGAACTTATGAACTGAACACTCAAGCCTCAAATGCAGGACCCTACAGAATTACTCAAACACGCATGAATCACTCAAAGTACAACTCTGATTAAGGTAGTTATGAGGGGGAAAAAACATTCTAAGATGGATAAAGTTAATACTCATATCCTCAATAATCATAAAAAGTTCAGTTTGCATTTGTCTTCTTTAAAAAACTACAGCGTTTCATAATTCACCATATACTGACTCAAAGAAGCAGAGGGCGAAAGGCTTTAGAGCTCCTGAGAGAGAATTAAAAATGCCAAATTACTCAAAAGTAAACGAATAAAACAAAAACCAAAAACTCCAGTCTTTGTAAAGCTCAAACAAGTCGAGAACTTATAATACAGAGTCTTATAGAATAGAATAAAACATTGTACGAGAACAGTGCATTTGAAATCATTCCAGTTCAGGCATTCTCTTTAAACATTCACTTTCATGGTGCAGCAATCAGTGTCTGTGAGAAAGCCTTTTGTGCCGAGGCCGCTGGCTCAGAAAGCCTTTGTTTATGGATGATTGGGTTTGGATGTGCGTAGCCACCTCGAGCAGCACGCCGCTCACAAATACTCATTTATGTCATTATCACACTGGAGTGTATCCCACGCCAGGCTCACAGCACCAAGTGTAGTTAACAGAGTGTGTGCACCATAAACAAACTGTGCTCCAACACTTTCTCTTCAGAGTCAGTGTAGTGCAAAGCAAAATGGGAAACGTGATCATTTTCTGATTGACTGGACTTGTTTTTTGTGTTGGGGATTGTATTCAAATAGTGGTGACAGAATCAAATCTTATTCATGGTGGTGTTGCATCATCAGCCTCATTGCATGAAATAGCCTAAAGCTGTCTCAGTAATGGAAGTTTATAGCCATGGCACTGTTTCCTTTAGTTGATTAATTGGTCAATAAAGTCTTAGCCAACCAAGGCAAGGCAAGTTTATTTGTGTATGAACTGTGCTATACAAAGTAATTCAAAGTGCTTTACAGAATAAGAAAGACATTCACATCACAATACAAACAAAAATCATAAAATTAACATCAAAAGAGAAAAGTGCAGAATAAAAACCTTTCAGTCATATGCACAGTTAATCAGAACCATTTGGAGCCAGGATTTAAGGCCTGTCTCACATCTTCAGGAAGATTGTTCCAGGTTTTAGTTGTATAAAACTGAAAGGCTGATTTCTCATGTTTAGTCCTGACTCTGGGCAACAGCAGGAAGCCGGGACTAAACCAGGACTAAACCAGGACTACATCAGGACTAAAGCAGGAGGCCAGTCCCTGAGGTCCTCAGAGTGTGAGATGGTTTGAGATGGTTTGAAGGAGCTGTACTTTGGTGCTAGGTCATGGAGAGACTTGTATACAAGTACACTGCTGACACTTTCTCTATGTTTCTGTGGACCAAAGACTATGACTTCAGTCTTGTCTGAGTTTAGCTGGAGAAAGTTGTTCTGCATCCACACACTGATCTGTTGGATGCAATGACCGAGTGAATCTACCGGTCCATATTCACCTGCTGTCAGTGAGACATACATCGGAGTGTCATCTGCAGAGTTGTGGTAGGATGAATTATGGCTGCATATTAACTGGCCTAACGGCCACAGGGGTCCCAGAATTGACCCGGGGGCACCCAACTGGTCAGGGACATTTTATCTGAGACACATTTTTACAATTTCAACAAAGAACTCCCTGTTTTCTAGATATGACTTCAACCATCTCTGGTCAATGCTGTACTAGAGAGGCCCACCCAGTCCTCTCGTCTCTGTAAGAGGATCCCATGATCCACAGTGTCAAAAGCAGCAGCTCAGATCTAACAGGATCTAACTGAGACTTTGCCTGCATCACTGTTCAGGCGGACGTCATTTGTCACCTTGATTAAGAGCAGTCTCAGTGCTGTGGTGGGGTCTAAAACCCGACTGGAAACCATCAAAGGAGTTCATTTGGAGAAAGTTAACAAGTTGTTGGTAAAAACTATTAGAACTTTGTCAAAAAACTGCAGACTTGAGATTGGTCGGTAATTGTTCAGTATTGTGGCATCAGGACTGCTCTTCTTTAGGAGAGGCTTGATAACAGTTTTCAAAGCTCTTGGAATGTTCCAGATTGAAGTGACATGTTAACTGTAACTATGCAAGCAATTGGTAATATCAAACTAGGAAACCAAATGTTCTATTAGTCAACTAAACATTTTAATTAGGAATGTAAGGATTTATGCACAATGGCAGAAAGGAGAATGTAAACAGTGAGTGAGCCGGAGAGTTAGGAGTAACTCGATTTGACCTGCCTTTTAATTTCTGAAGATTTTTTTTTCCCCCCATGTGGCGCTTCATTCGGTATATATGATGTGTTTACAAAACTTTGCTTGCTCTCATCTGTATTTGGGAAAATCAATCATATAATGAAGGTCTAAACATGGTCACATGTTTCAACAATCATATGTAAAAAGTGCTTTGATTCTAGGCCTTTTTTAAATTAAAGTACAGCTCAAAGAACGCATAAAGATTAAAGGGTGTGTATCAGATTTATACTGTTTCAAAAATGTCATAACTGAGAATCACCTTTACACCACTGCAAATCAGATAGTAACAGTCAGCAATTTATCTATTCACTTGATTGAAGATCTAGTGTACCTCAGTGCAGTGGAGAGCCATCTGCGGTTAAACCCCCTCATCACTTGATGGAGGACGCATTATCTGGGTTGACGTTGCATAGTCCTGCCCCTCCCACGCAGCATGCTCCTGAACGCAGCACGCGCCTCCATGCCTATACCCCTCGCGACTATGAGCTGTCTGATGAGGATTAGCCATTCTCTGGGCCGAGGCGTGAGAACGCTTGCCGCTCCGTGGGCTGGTGTATTGAAATGAGGTCTCTTCAGGGAAATGACATCAGAGGGGTTCAAAGGGAGAGCCGTGCCAAGACAATGCGAGAGGAAACAAAGGGATTGAAGGCCGGTTCAGTCCTAAGCCGTCACGAGTTTGACGTGGAGATGATGAGCACGGGGGAACTTCGCTGAGGTCATTTGAAAGTCGTGGTAAATGTGTGGGTGGTTTGGATGGCGGGTGGGTGATTAAAAGAATATAAAAGTGATCTCACTTGAAGCTCTAAAGGGACTGCTGTCTAATGATTTGCAATAACAGGCTTGCTTTAGGAACAAACCTCTACTCTTTGTAATAATAATAATAATAATAATGCATTTGTATTACGCATATTTCCAGATGATCAAAGTTGCTTTACAGTTTCGTGCATTATTCACTGACTCCATACTCGGTGGTGGCAAGCAACTTCTCTAGCTACTGTTGCCCTCAATCTACAACCAACACTCATACACCATCTTCATATACAGCAAGGTGGGTGAAGTGTTTTGCCTAAGGACACAACAACAGTTTGCATGAGAGCCACTGCTGTTCCACTGAGGCATCTGGAATCCTCAGCAGTCTTTCATCCAAGTACTAACTAGGCCAAACCAATGCTTGGCTACCGGGCATACCGTGCGCTCGTCCACATGAAGTTGTGGTTATAAGTCAGGTTACGGTGCTTCATTTTCTGACTGGTCTCTCCTCCTGTTATTCTTCCACGTGTCAAATACATATTCAGTTAATTATAGTCAGCATCGGTCTTTTACTAGTCTGCCCCCTCATTTTGGCTTTCCTACTGAGAAATTGTACATTTCATACAGATTTGTTATTTTGTACAAGTTGGATCCATTTCCTAATTCAAACATAGTCTATTGGTCTTTTGTCTGTATAAGAGAAGCATCCATCAGGCACCTGTTCTCTGGAGCTGATTAAATCTAATCGCCTACAACAGATGTGCCCGAACTTTTTTTTTAATCGAAGGCCACATCTCAAAACATATTTGAAGCCAAGGGCCACAGACCGGTGCAGTGCGGTGCTTTAAACACAGCTTTGACAGAGCCGTTGTATATTAATAAGGCTTGAAACACATTCATTTTAGGTCTGTATCACACTGCAATGTGATGTTTGAGGATATAGTGGCAGAAATTGTTTCATGTTGTTAATAGTACTGCTTATGATCAATTGGGCCGGTTCAGCAGGAGGTCTGAGGGCCAATAAAAACTGTTCTGAGGGCTGCATTTGGCCCCCGGGCCATAGTTTGGACACCCCAGGGTCTACAATATCCCGTCTAGATAGGATTTCATCATGTTTAGACCTAAGATTTAGACCGTGTTAGACATATTCTGAAATGCATAATTACAGCAGTTTAAAAAGGTACAGTATGTAACTTTCTGGAGGCAGCATGTCACCCGGATGAATCCACTGAAATTGAAAGTTAAAACCATACCTCCATAGAGATCAATATCAATTAATTATGGCGTACTATGGAATATTACAGCCTGAAACATCATGCAAACGAGTAGGAGGAAGCCCTCCTCCAGGCCAAGTAGGAGTCAGGTTTGTGCACAGAGAAATGTTTTTCAGTGCAATAAATACGACCAAATTGAAAAAAAAACAAAAAAAAAACCATGCTTTATTTTGGTCTATATTTTTGGCTACAAAGTTACATACCGTTATTTTAATAAACATTTCCTGGTTTTGAAAATAATTTAGTAATATATATGAGAAAAATCACATTTAGTTTAGATTAAGCCGTAAAAGAAAATCCAGTCCAAAAATCAGAGGCAGTAATTCCGTCTCTATTAAACTGAGTATCATGTCTATCATAAATGCACAAGCTTTCTTCACACGTGTTTGCCCTCATAATCCCCACCGGCTTCTTATTCCACGCACATATCTTCTGTCTCCCAATACCCACTTGACCGTTGAACTCAGTCTGGCCTTGACTATCTGGTTTCATTCCATATGTATCAGGAGTGGTCATATCGCCTTGGTAAAAAGCTCACAACACTCATCACTACGATCTAAATTCTGGCTAGAAGCTATGGAACGACGAAGCAACACGAAGCATGACAAACTGCAAAATGTTTGAGATTAAAGACGCTTTACCTGATTTATACCGTCTTAAAATGTGTGATCCAAATTATTCCTCACTTATCTTATCAATTTAAAGCATCCTAATTATACGCAGGGATTAGTTTATAAGCACTTTCCACAACTTTCAGAGACCAGGGCAGAGTTTGGCTGTTCAAATGACAACTAACTAAACTATTGACAACTAAATGCTAACTGTGCAATTCCTGATTATTAGACAGTAAAAACGCTTCATAATTAGATATAAACGGCTCACAGTATTTTGACGTTGAGGTGCGCCTACAAAAATGTGGCAAAAATATTCTTGAATACCTGGGGAAAAAAAGTAGATACAGACCCTTTAATGGGACTAATTACGTTTTTTTTTTTTTTTTTTTTTTTTTTTTTTCCACATAAGCATCACAAACTGCCATTGTTTTTACATTTTACGTTGCCAATGTGTCAAACCAATCCCCAAAAAATATAAGCAGGGCCTTCATTTGAACTAGAAATCTTGGTGTTGTGGTAGATGGTTCTTTTAAATTTGACTAACAGATCAGTCAGGTCGTCAGATCTGGCTTTTACCAACTGTGTTCACTCAGTAAGTTGAAGTCATACCTGCCTCGCACTGACCTGGAGTGTGTCGTTCATGCCTTCATCACCTGCAGATTAGACTACTGTAACTCCCTGTACAGTGGGTTGGACATTTATTTATGTGATTGGGACACAATGCGCAGACATGATACAACATGAACATGCTCCCAGGCACCAGGAAATATGAGCATATTTCTTCTTTGTTGGCCTCTGCACCGGCTCCCTGTCAGCTTCAGGATTAACTTTAGGATTCTGTTGATGGTTTTTAAATGTCTCCATGGGTTGGCCCCTCCCCGTCTCTCTGAGCTTCTGTCTGTCCATGTTCCCAGTAGAATGTTGAGCTCAGCAGACAGACAGATGATTTTGGATGTTCCAAGGTCCCAGTTTAAAATAAGAGGGGACTGGGCTTTTGCTGTAGCAGGTCTCAGACTCTGGAACAGTTTTCCTCTGGGTATTAGAACAGCCCAATCTTTAAATATTTTTAAATCTTTGTTGACCAATTTATTTGCACTGGGTTTAAACACGAGCTGAGCGGGACACTTTTGTTTTAAGGTGTTTTTGCATGATTTGTTTTATAAAATTGTACTTTATATCACCTTGTACAGCACTTCTGGTGTTTTTAAATGTGCTTTATGCCTTGGCTTGGGAGTGTCCTTCTGTTTTTACATGTTTGGGTGAGCGTCTTCCTCAGAAAGTTTTTCTTTTTTTGGGGCATGGCAGGTTGCAGTATAAGTAGGCCGCCTATCCATGGTGCTCTCTCTGGCGTTCTTGCTCACGCTCACTATGCACCGCCTCACCCTCCACCCCGCGGGGGCGCTGTCCACGGCTCTAACTGCTGCTCGGTGTAGGCCGCACGATACCTGTTAGCTGCAGTTAGCCTTTTTGTGTTTGTCCTGTTTTCGCCTTTTGTTTGATCAGGTTAGTTTGGGGATGTTTGTGGTTTTAGGTTAGTGATGTCGGCACCGGCTTCTACGGCCCTGTACGGGGTTGGCCCGATGCTGCATCCTTTTGTTCTGTTTGGTCGGCTCATCAGGTCCACCTGTCTGTCTGCTGCTTTGTTTAGGCACAGGACGGGGTTTTGGGCAATTTTTAAAGACAATTTAAATTAACTTAAATTAAATAAACTGTTTAACTTTTCGTAACCCGTTTGACTCCTGTGTCTTCTTTAATATGTTTGATCCAATTCCCAACAAATTCCCAAAAAGTCGATGTTTTGATTTTTGCTAAGAGAATGGGCTTTGGAAGTGTCTGAAATCTATTATTTCAGATTTAAGTATGTAAGTATTAAGTAAATGTGACAGGACTTTAAAATTACACACAAACGTGCCAAGATTCTATACCCTTGTTAAACCTGCATTTTCTTTGTGGTGGCACTTCCGGTTAAGCAGGAATCCCATTCATTTCAATGGAAAATTTGGAAAAGTTTTGCTACTAAAACATGATATAAAGTAGGTTTATATACGTAAAATGCTCAATGTTTATGTGCAACAACAAGTCAACAAAGCACCGACTCTCTGGAGCCTTTAAAACACCTCTGTAGTCCCTATAGAACTTATTTTCTGTCAAAATCAGCAGCCCCATGCAAAATAATACAACCCCAATGACAACGGCGGTGCTCATAGCAACTCAACACAAGTTTAATAGAGCTGCTAAACTGGACAATAACTGGAAGATAGTAAAAGCCAAAGTTAAAAATGTCAACTGGACAAAAAAGTTGTAGGAGTGAAGACGTTTTGCTGCTCATCCAAGCAGCTTCTTCAGTTTGGGTTAGACTGCTGGTTTGACACGGCCTTATATCTATCTGAAGGGGGGACTAACTACCTGCTGTATGATTCACACCACCCACTGCAGCACAAACTCTGAGAGCTAAAAAAAAAACAGGGCAAAAGGGAATCTGAACCTAGACGGAAAGGTGTAATTATTCCTTACACAGCTGGTGTGTCTGAAAAACTGCAGAGAATTTCGATGAAATTCTTGGTCTATTTCAAACCTACAAACACTTTAAGATAGAAAGTGGTTCACCCAAAGGACAAAACCCTGAGCCATAAACAACGTAATGTAGTCTACTCTATTCAGTGTAGTGAAGAGAGCAAGTGAAGAGTGCAGTGAGCGTTACATTGGAGAAAGTAAACAGCCACTTCATCAGAGAATGTACCAACGCCATCACAAGAGCTCCTCTGGACCCAAGTCAGCCATACATCTACATCTCAAAGCCACTAACCACTCCTTTCAAGACGGTAAGGTTCAGATCTTAGCCAGAGAAAAGAAATGGTTTGAGGGGGGAGTTAAAGAAGCTATTTTTGTTAGGAAAGACAATCCATCCTTGCTGTCTAAGGCCCCCATTCCTGGAGAAATGGGGGCCTTACATCACCTGTCCCCCATCTGTAATTCCATATTCAGACCCAAAGCAAACAAAGAGAACAATGGAGCTAGTCAGCAGGTCCATTAGGCTGAAACTGTAAACAAGCTGTTTTCAATTACAGTGTGGTTACCCCCTCTCCTCAGATATATATAAGGCAGTGTCCATCAGCAATCTGACCAGAAGTGAAGAGTGGATGAGCAGCAAAACGTCTTCACTCCTACAACTTTTTGTCCAGTTAACAGATTTAACTTACTACAGTAAAAGCAAAATTGTTTTACTACAGATTTAACTTTTACTATGGATCAGACCTGGACAACTGAGGGATTACACAGACAGTACCTGGAAGAGTAAAGACAGAGCGAAAGAGGAGAAGGGGCAGGTTCCACACTTTAAACTGCATCCTGCAGCCAGGTGTTTGTAATCAGAAACACACGACTGTAATCAGGGTAGTCTTTTGTGATGTCACCAACTACTACAAATTGCAGACACTACTTAAGGCCGCACACTTAAATTGAGGTGTTTTTGATCTGACAGCTCCACAAAAAAGTAGATTTAGTGTTTAGTTCTACTTTAAAAAGCTCCCTCAACAAAGCTTGCAATATCTATTTGAGTCTTGTTTCTTTGGTCTATATATTTTCTCATATATTTCCCACCAAGAATAAGCCATTCAAATGCTTAGGGAAACAGACTTGTAGACCTACTTTCTCTGTTACTTTCTATCCTTAAACTCACCCTTCTCAGCAAAGAACACATGAAAGTACAGTGTATGTTCTTTGTAACACACAGAAGTAATTGCTATGGATTTTTGTCAGTTTGCACAAATTTGCTTTCAACCAACCCAGTGGGAGTTTTCGATGTGCATTAGTGACCTGTACAATGGAGACCAAAGAGAGAAGCCATCTGGAGTTCATTTTATTCTCCAGGTTTTGACTTAAAGCCTGAATGTTTACGTTTCCTATACAGTACCACCTGCTCCGCTCCTTTATCTCTCTCAGGGGATTCTACGACCCACTTGGAGGCAGTTAGCTCCTTGACAAATCTCTATGCAATCCTGTCTCCACATTGCATCAGCACATCAAACAAGTGGATATGGGTTTGGAATTCATTACAAAAGTGGTTCCCAAACTTTTTTGTTAAAACATGTGACTAGCTGAGCGGCAAAAAAAGATCATCTTATCTTTTAGTCACAAATCCTTTAAGGATTTGATGGCTGCAGCTCGGTAGTCGGTGCACACATCATGCAATATCTAATACAGTGGTTCTTAACCTGGGTTCAATAGAACCCTAGGGGTTCAGTGAGTCAGTCTCGGGTTCAGAGGAGGTCAAGACACGCACCCGACTCATATGATTCATGATGAGATGCCCCGCTTGGCCATCACTGGCTGCAGGTGATCACGCTACATCGCTTGGTCAATCTGTGCTGCAGAGAAATTGGTGACTTAGTAGTCAACTTGTGACTGTCGTGATGGTATGTCGTGTCATTTCTTTCTTAACTCTAACTATAGCGTCAGATGCTGTCACCGCCAATAGACTCGCGGATTGTGAGTGTCTGCAGACACCGGCTGAGTCCCAATTAAGTTGGGCAGGTACTTCGACCTGCACTTTGAAAAGTACATCGAATTGACGGCCGTGTCTCCATTCACCAAAAATCAAACAGTACATCGGACGGTGCAGGTGACGAATTAGGACACGGCCCAC
Organism: Periophthalmus modestus; assembly: GCA_019594935.1. Classification (NCBI taxonomy): domain Eukaryota; kingdom Metazoa; phylum Chordata; class Actinopteri; order Gobiiformes; family Gobiidae; genus Periophthalmus; species Periophthalmus modestus. Next base: position 27,345,494 of record JAIEZT010001373.1, on the reverse strand, counting down.
GCTGTGTTTCAATTCGCTAAATGCACCCTTCGATATACTGTTCAAAGTGCGGGTCAAAGTACCCGCCCGACTTAACAGCGCCGTTCGAACGGTGCATTTAAGTGCACTTTGGTGAATCGAGACAAAGAACAGACTTTGCTGTGAAAATGACATGAGGGTGGCACAAGGTGAAGTCGCATTTCTGAACTGGTCTCTCAAAGGCAACAGCAGAAGTCACTGATTTGCAGTAAATATTCATTATTATTGTACCTGATGGAAATTAGGTGATGGGTGTGTTAAAATGTTAAAAATAATAAATAGCATAAATACAATGAGTCCATTATTAGAATACATAAGGTTAAAAATTAAAATCATTTTAGTGTGGTAGTATTAAAAAAGGTCATGTCTTTGTGAAAATGTGTATGTATGTGATTTGTTGTGAGTTCATACATTGTATTGGTTTTGTTCTTTGAACACAGTGATGTTAATGCAGGCTTCATTTTGTGCACCAAAAAATGTATGTGCATATGAAACCGGTGGGGTTCAGTATCTCCAACAAGGTTAAGAACCACTGATCTAGTAGTAGGCTATAGTTTTTATTATATTATATTAAAAGCTAATTTAAAAAAAAAAAGAAAGTTTTTTTAAGTGTTCACCATTTTCGGTTTCACACTGAATAGCCCAATCCGACACACTTATGGCTCTTATTTGATCCTCAATATTATGTTTTAAGTAATTTACTGTCTGAGGTTTATTCACAAACACCTTTTCTTTAAGATAGCTCCACAGGAAGAAATTGGGACTATTCAGGTCTGTGGAGATCACATACTGCCCCCTGTCTTTGAAAACCACTTATTATTCCTTTAATGGCATTTACGCTTGGGGTATCTCTGGTATTAAAATGTCAACAGTAACACCGCTGGGTTTCTAAATTTGACCCATGTGACTCAAAGTACCACTGTACAATGAGGGTTCGTTCCTCGGTTCTATATTTGCTCATATTAACGTCAGAAGAGTAGTTCTAAATGTTCTGAAAAAATTAAATAAAAATATTTGGAAACAAAAGAGTTATGATTTTTTTTTCAACTGCCAGTGACTTTTGAGCCACCCTGTACAAGAAAAATCTTAAATTTCCCTGCATGCACTTTGCTTATGCACCGCTCATACAGAAGCTATGTAAAGCTATGAAACATCTTCCCACGTAATGTTAAGTAATACAGGCCCACAGTTCTTCTGAAAATGTATTTTTGTATCACTCTTCAAAACACATATACAACATCCCTGCTTAGACTGCCGCTCTCGCAACCCGGCCTCAGATAAAGGAAAAAAAAAAAATGGATTGATGTAGGGAAAACTGGTTTAGACAGCCCTACAGTGCTGAGGAAGACGAGAGACGTTTTGCTTAAACATTTGCCAAATCGTTACCTCAGGCTCAGATTAAAAACAAAAAACAAACAAAAATAAAAGAAAAAATAATGATGCAAATGTTTTACCCTTATTTGAAGCTAATCTGATGAAGAGTAGTTTAATAAATTGGTGTATTGCAGGGAAGATCAATGCGTACCCACCTGTGCTGTCTCGAGTCCCTCTTTCATCGATTGCCGCTTTTCCGTCTTTCAATTACCCTCTTGTTTACTGTTGAAAAATGACTCCTTCCAAAGACGAAACAGAGCTTTGCGATGCTTGTGAACTCAATCTGGAGTTGTCATATCGAAATGAATGGTGTGGGAGGGGAAGTAGGACAAAGATTGAGACAGGGCTAAATTGCTTGGTACAAATGCCAGAACACTCAGCCATGACCTCCATTCACAGATGCAGAACTCCCAGAACACTGCCTGGTTCTGTGGCATTTAGCTCTCAGACCTGCTATTTCAATATATTGAGTATTTAAAGGGGCAATATGTGACTTTTCCATGGAGTTTTTTTGCGTTGCCTAAAATGTTTCACAGCACGGCATGAAACTCTCTGTAGAGACGAGCAGCTAATGTCACCAGGCCAAGTAACAGGTCTGATCTTTTGAGACGTCATCCCACTTGCAGTTATAGTCATTTCCCCTTCTCATTTACCCTCTTAAAGTTGTGTTTAGTGTGATCCATGCATGTTTGAATAATACTCCTGCATTCAAGACATTGCTCCGATGTAGCCCCGTTCTCACCTCCCACTGTGGCACACTTACTCCGTTCTCAGTTTTTTCTTAAGTGGTGATACATGTACGATTCAGCAACATCTCATTAATTTTGGTACATCTACTTACTAGCATGTGTGCAGCTATTTATAGGATAACCAGCTGCACAATCATCCACAGGTGTCATAGATTATAGCTATATCATAGACTCAAGTACAATGTCTTCTTTAACTGTAATTTTCACACCGACCTTTCAGTTCAGTTGAGAGAGGAGGTTACCACTTACCAGCTTACTACTATGGAATATGCCAAGGAAAGCAATGAATAATGCACCAAAAGCAACTTTAAAAAGGGCCGTACCTGATTTTTCCCCATGTGTTTGAGCAAAAGTACTGTCTTGCTCCTGTAGATATATTGCATAAGCAGTTACTGAGGTCAAAATAAATCAGCTGTGTACTGTGTGCAGTGCAAAACTCTGCCCTGATCTCTGAAAGTTGTGAAAAGCACTTACAAACTTATTGCAGTGAATTAGGATGCTCAGAATGCATACTGTAAGTGTAAAGTTCAGTCTTAAAAATCAGGTACAGCGCCTTTAAATGAGCAAGTTATTAACAATCGGGATTCCGTTTTTTCTTGTTTTGCCTTTACAACTTCAGTGCTGGGGAAAGTCTTGTAATATATTCTGAGTGAGTAGGCTTGGTGTGGCCTGGTGCTCCCAGACGCCTTTAGGGAGCGCAGTTCCCCAGAGGACCTGAACATGTGCTGCCAGCCTCATTAGACTTAATGACATGTACTGTACGGGCGCACCTCTGCTCATGCCACGTGACATGCATTATTCCTATTGCTCCATAATGAATGATGGCTATAGCTACCTGCCTTTTAATGCACACGGCCTATATGGATTTCTTCTGTGCAATATCTTACAAAGCCATTGGTTTGAAAATAATACCGTATTAATGGGGTGGAGCGATGACAGCGGGGTTAGGTTCATATTACGTATTTAAATTCATGTTAATACTTCGGAAAAGTGAGTGTGATGTCACCCATAGCGTTCTGCACCAGCCAAATGAAGCCAATCGAGACTAGCAGTGATAGGGGAGAATTTGGAGCACAGTTCCATATTTGGAAATCCAAGCTTGTGTGTCACAGCAAAGGGCCTATCAGGAGAGAGGCTTCTTCTGCTCTTTGAGTGCGAATTTACCCCCTTAACATGTTCAAAATCTAAAAATTTACCCAAAATTCAAAAGTGCATGAAATTGTTTTCTAATACAGTCTATATATGTGAAAACAAACAAAAATTATTATTATTATGGCCATGCCCACGGAAAAAACAGAACAGAATTTTTGCTGATGTTGCATTTTTATTATCTCCTCTGAGAGTGCTTCACTGACAGGACTGAAAATGACTCTACATCAAGTGTAGCATCAAAAGTTCTTAAATTTATTGTGAAAACCATCACGGGTTTTTACATGGCCCCAAGTCAACATTTACTCCCGTTCACATACAAAGGCTCAAATTTGAATCAGTTGTAAATCTTTCTGGTGCAATAGCAGCTCCTACACAATAAGAAATGAAATTGTATGAAGGCCTGAACATTTAGTTTTACAAAATTTTACACAAAATTCTATTTGGTCATTCCAATCAATCAAAAAAGTCAATGAAAAACATGTTGGTGTCATGATTTTGTGGGGTTGGGCACAGTGATCCCAGGACCTCGGGATGACCGGAAGAGTCAAAGTTGTATTTTGGACAATGTTGCCATGGCGATGAAACATGTCAGCTCTTCCAACGTATGTGACTTTGTTTAATGACAAGTACATCCCGAAGCCACAATAACCCAGAGAGTACTGCGCCAGCACCATCCTTAGGGCCGAGTCTGAAGCACAGCCTGTGAGGGCCGCTCGATGGCTCTTGCGGCTTTAATAACATTGTCTTTTGATCACAGCTGATCATTTCTGCAGTGCCATATTGTTTAATCAAGTCAGTACAAACTTACCACAAGGAAATTACATTCTTGCATTACACACTTGAGCGTACATTGATTTAATGACACTGCGATTAAAAGCCCATTACAGCTTATTACTATGTTCAGCATCCAAAATTATAGCCCTCTTGCTGTATATTATTAAGTTTTCTTTTTTTTTCTCCCAGGGTATGTTGCTTGAGATTCACAGTACAGCGATGTGTAAGCTGAAAGTGTCTTTTTTTTTATTTTGTTTGTCTTTTGTTTTGTTTCTTTAAACATTTTTTTTTACATTATGTAACTTTCTAGCCAAAAAATAGATTAAAATAAGATAATGTTGCTTTTGTTTTTTGTTTTTTTTTTTAATTCAGACTTTTTTCAGTGCAAGAAACACAACCAAAATGGAGGACCCCTTCTGCTTGTTTCCATGGAAGTTTTCCTTTGGCTATAATTTTCCACAGTATGGCTTAAAACTTATCACCAGAAAGTTACATACTGTACATACTGTGCGTACATACAGTACATACATTACATACATACAATCACTCTCATTGGGTAGTCTGTCTGTCAGTCACACCTATTGTAATTTGTGGAGACAGAAAATGGTTCCAGTGGTTTGTAAAGTAGAATATCAGCTATAAAAACATGCATAATAGGTCAAATCCTCCAGCTAAGGTGTTCCTCACTAAGCCTACCTGAGAATATGGAGATGTGATGTTCTTTTGCTGTGATGGTGAAGCCAAAAACAAGTAGCATGCTAACATGCATTTCCTAATGATCAGACAATAAAATGCTTTCTATTTAGATGCAAACCGCATGCAACTGACTTCTTCTGACTTTCAAGAGCTGCTTGTACAATGTCTGTACTGGAGAAACACATTTAGCTTAAATACATGGGACAACATTGGGTACAGGACCATTAAACTTGACCAGGGAGTGTCAACTTTTAGAACATTTCATACTTAAAAGTGAAATTTAGAAATCTTTACCTCAGCTAACCCCCACTATTACGTATTCTCCACTGCAGCGGCATCCAAGGCTACAAAAACATTATTTGTCTATTCCAGGAACTTGAAAGAAAAGTCTTAAGCACTATAATTAAAGAATTTCACTTATCCAAAGCACCTTTGTGTCTCTAGTCATAATTCTTCTCTTTCATGTTGTGAAAAATAGCTTTGCTAACACAATGTCCTCATTCCACAAAAAGTTCAAATCAGCCCATGCTGATTAGTCAAATTACTCGCCGGTCCAAGTTAAAAGGAAAAGCTGCTGAGAGTTAAACAAAACAGAGGCCTGTACGGCACAAAGAGTTGGCTGAGTACAGTAAGGACTCACCTTAAATTTTGATTTTTAATTTTTTTTTTTTGCACATTCCCAAATGAATACACTTTGCTATTCACCCCATTCAAGAAGTTTTCATCTGTGGTGGGAAAAGTGCTACATTTTGTTACACAAGTAAAAGTATCAAACGAAAAGTACTGAAGTACCCCTTTAGAAATGTAGTTTTAGAGTAAAAAAAAAAAAAATCACACAGATTTTGAAAACTATTAAAAGATTGAAATGTAGTAGTCTTGATTCAAAAGCAAAGTCATCAGAAGTGATACATTTTTGTTTGTAGCAAAAGACGAAGTTTAAATCTGTCAACTGGAGAAATTGTTGTCAGAGTGAAGACCTTTCACTGCCCATCCAAGCCGCTTCTTCAGGTCTGGTCAGATAGTGGCTTAGATGAGCAGCGAAACGTCTTCACTCTTACAACGATTTGTCCAGTTGAGAGATTTAAACTTCATCTTTTGCTGTGGATCAGACCTGGACGACTGAGGGATTACAGACACATTTTTGTTTGCTCATAGAACTCAAAACATGTGTCTCCATGAATAAGCCATGAACTTCTAACCCATTTCAGCAGCTCTCAAACTATAAGAAAAATACTTTTACTTTTCAATCTAGTTTAAAAAAATTACAGTGGAGTAGAACGTGGTGACAGTGTAAAATTTGCTCCAGGTGTACAGATAAAAAAAACCCCCCCCCAAAAAAACATGCAAAATCTTAATCATAAGCATGCCTGAAGAGGTTTTAGATCTCACCCATGCATGTTTCATCTCAGTAAATGGTGATCTCACCCAGGTCCTATTTGAACCCTCCTTATGGTTCGTTGAAAGATTCTGCCCAATGCCCATCCCACAAGACTTCATTGCCCGAGCATCCACACAACAATTCTCCATAAATATACAAAAACATGATGCAAAACTGCACACTACAACTTCACAAACCTAGTGTGATTTCAGTTTAGCTGGATGCACGCTGATTGTGTTGTGACAGAGCTCTGAAGGGGGACTAACTTAGTGCAGACAGCAAAAAGACGCGAGAATCAAAACCGAGAGTGAAACTTCTCTAAAACATGTTAATACATTGTTTTTGGTGAATATAAGGTAAAATAATACAAAGGTAACCTAAATTCCCTAAATAAAAGGTGATCCAAATATGGTACCCCATAAAAGTAAAATGCCTCCTCTTTAAGTACCGCACTTTTGCTTTTATACTTTTGCACTGTACTTTTACCACAAAACATGTGTGAGATCTGTGGATGTTCTCTTGAGATCTCTGGTTTTATGTGGCTACTTGAGTTAAAATCGATACTCGGTTTTACTGTTAATCAACTCACGGACTGAATAGGCGTATTTTTTTACTGCTACCACACTGCTGATGACTGTATATTGGGATTTCCACATTTTGCTAAGCCCAGTATTAAATCTTTGTAATAAACATAAAAAGAACATGGGGTAAGTTTTAATCAGCTGACCTTGAGTTGCATGCTACACTGACTTATCACGTATGGATTTGTGGGACGTCCCGCTGACTTATTGGATTCTGAGATCCCGGGGGGAAAAAAGAAAATAAAAAATGTAAAAAATATCATGGACTTCATCATAACTTTAGGCTTGAGTTGCCATGCAGTAAATCAGATATGGACTGGTGCGCTCAGGCTTAAAGTGATCAATAGAGATATGACATGATGGTTTTGATTCCAGATCTTCCAACTTCCCAAACACTGTGCGGTGGAGTGTATGGGTTTGTGTCTGTGTGATTAAACATGTTTTTGGATGTGTACAGTGTGGGATGTGTGGAGAATTACATGCACTTTGAGATGAACCAAGAGTGGGCACAATAACCATGAAAAAGACTACAGCGGCTGCCATAATCTCCACAATGCTAAGGCTAACTAGTTGCGAAGGGACTCGTATGATACACCTATGGTACTCCGGGGGGTGACCAGCCCTGGCTTATTTATGGAAGAGAAATGTCAATGTCTTTTCGAGATAAAGTAGTTTCAGAACCTGGTTTATTGGACTTGATCCCGGTGGATATTTGTTGATCTCGGTGGTAGTTGTAAAAGGGGGGGAGAAGAGGCAGTTTCCACAACCAGCTCCGCTTCCCTCAGTATTATTCAGTAATGCCTGCTCCTTGAGAAAGTTTGATGACTACAGGAGGATTATCCAGAGGAACTAACTCAAATATAAGGCTTCAACAATGGTTTGTATGGACCAGAGTTTTGGATTCAGGGGAGACTTATTTGTGTCTTCATTAACCAATCTCGGCCCAAATTTAAGCTCACCACACCTGATTTTTTTTTTAAATGTTTGATTTTGTGTCCTTAATTTCTACCAAGTGGGTTTGGAAATATTTATCTGCAGTCTACTTCCCTCCAAGTGTGAACACATCTAAGGCCGCATCTACAATAGTGGACTACGCCTGTCAGCTGCTACAAAACAAACCAAATGCACTTCCGCTTGTTTTAGGGGACTTAAATACAAGTGTTACATGGAACATTTTGGATAAATGTTTTGGAAGTGCTTCAGGTGGATATGCTGCTAAAATTATATCGTCTTTGTCAAATTCAGATCACAACACAGTTCTTTTGATACCAAGGTATAGAACTGCTTAGGAAAGTGGCAAGCCTGTGACCAAAACAGTGAAAATATGGAAGGAGAGCAGCGTGGAGGAGCTTAGGCGATGTTTCCTACAAACTGATTGGAAGGTTTTCTATCAGGGCAATGACCCAGACACTATTGCAGAGACAATTACTGGCTATGTGCAGTTCTGTGTGCAGCCTGTTATTCCACAGAAAACTATTACAATTTACCCCAGTGTAAACAAGCTGCTTTAAAGCTCAACAATCCAGTGGAATTGAAAACAAACCAGAAGGAATTTAAGTATAGAATGAGTCAGGCTAAAGAAGAACACAATCAACAAGTTGCAACCAAAAACTCTAAAAAGCTGTGAGATGCAATCAAGGAAATGGGTAGTTTTAAACCTAGTAAGAGCTCTGTGCACGTCCTCAATGAGCAAGAGAATGCAAATGATCTCAGTCATTTCTATTCGTGCTATGATTTAGAAGACTCCTCAGATCAGCTGGATGTGGCTCTTGAAAACCTGACTAAAGCCACAGCTGGCCTCTCATCAGCCTAAATGCTGCCACCAAGGTCTTCAAGTGATTTGACCCAAAGAATCAAGTGGGCCAGATGTCATCCCAGGCCATCTTCAAAAGACATCAGCCGAGGAAGTAGCCCAGAGTGGACTCCCCTTTTTCCACTTGTCAGTGTTATTATTCCGCTGTTATGGAAAAACGCAGCAATTGGTCTTGTCCCCGAAAAACCTTATCCAAAGGCAAATAATGACTTTATGCCAGCAGCCCTTACATCAATAGTTATGAAATCTTTTGAACACTAAATGGTGGAGCTACAAAAGGAGGAAACTCGCCATCTTTTGGATCAACTTGCATACAAAGATGGGAGGGGCATTCATCACAACAACACGTCTGATTTTAAAACATTTGGAGAACCCCTCATTATATGCATGTCCCTTATTTATGAACAGTTCTTTTAACACAATTAAGCCCAATATTTTGTTACAAAAAACAAACTAGATGGACATCAACCCGAACATTATAAAATGGTATAGCTCCTTTTTACGCAAAGACAACAGCAAGTACAAATTAACTCTACTCTCTCAGATTTGTTGTGAATACAGGGGCACCTCAGGAGTGTAAGTTCACCCTCTATAAGAACGACAGGAGGAGGAACTCTAACAATAATACAGTTCTCTGACAATATTGTTTTTTCTTAGCCTACTCACAAAAGATGTGGACGTGGAAACCTATAGATCAGTAGTTGTAGTTGAGCAATGTGAACGGAACAAAAACAAAGAGATGGTTTTTGACTCTGGGGGATTGGGGGATCACAGTGCTGTTACAATGAAGGGACAGAAGATTGAGCAGGTCACATCACTGATCCCCAGTTTCAGTGGGCCGTGCACATGGTCTACCTCTGTGAAACTCTGCATGAAGTATAAAGTTTTGGATGTCCCCTGATGCCCAAGACACATTTTTCCATTTGGGGATTTAAAGGCTTATCTTATTTTTGATTCAATAGCACAGAAGTAATAAAGAGGGGTTTAACTCGAGTCTTTTGGATGGGTGGTTTTCTCGAGTGCACTTTTGACTGTAATCAAAGGATTTAAAGAAGACCTTCTGGGCTTTTGTATTGATCTAAAACAATGCAATAAAAAACAGATCTGTTGACTTCCGCGTTGAACATTTCAGGTGCCCAATGGGATTGCAGCCATGAAAGTCACAATAAAGAGCAGTGCAGTTGTTAGCGCTTCTGACAAATAGCTGCAGATCGCACTAGCAAGTAAAGCAAACACGCATGAATACAACAAAGTGAGAAAATAAGGAAATAACTAAGATGGTAAAATGCTTGAAAAAGTCGTTTGTAGAATAGGCCCCCTCGAATACAACTGTTCAGGAAAGTAAGCGCATAATCTTTTCCCACGTCTGTCTCACTTTTGCATTTACTGCTAGAGAGTGCCCCCTGGTGGCTGTTGGCCTGTAAAAAATCTATGGATTAACCGAACCGTTGTATAGGCAGCGGGGTTCAAAGCAGCATGGCAGTAGCAGCAGCGGCTCTTGTAGCTGACCAACACTCTGGAATGGGTGGGAGGGAAAGTGCAGAATAGTCATGATGTTTGACTGTAGTGTCCCCACATTGTTTCATTTGGTGGCCTTCAGAAATCATTAACTTCCTAAAAATCAAAGAAAAACAGTGTGGTATTTCATCATGCAAGTTAGGCCTGAAAGTGCACAATATTGTTAGTTTTTAAGATAGTATTTTTTACATAATCGACATAAGATGATAGTGGAATTGAGAAAAAGTGGAGTAACCTTTAATTTAAAAAGTTATATTACAACATAAAAAGCTACAAATGATCCCTCTGTGTATTCCATAAATGAAAATGGTAGACTCATCAGAACATGTCAAGAGAGTTCTAGACGATGAAGAGGATATGACGCAGGCTTTATGAGACTGTAAACTATTGAGCTTTATGAGGTGCCGTAAACAGCGGTGCATCTGCTTTAGCTGAGGCAGACAGTTCTGTGCTTCTGAGAGGAGAGAGAGCCAGTGGAGGCTACTTTCTATTAATCTATTTTAGAGGAGCTCATTTAAGAAACCCCACTCTCAAGTGCACGTGTCAGAGGGGGCTAGAGCTGTTGTTGCTATCATGATTGTGGGTATAAAGAAAATTAGGCTACAAACAAGTGCATATTCTGTGGCTTAACAGGAAGGGCGGGGTCTGGAGGTGTAAGGAACAGCGTGATTGGTCTAACGGGTATCCACACTTCGAACTCCGCCCCTGCAGACAGACAAAACTTGATTTATGTATTTTGGACCAGAAAGCTGCAAATTTACTTAGTTTGAACTTAAGAATCCAAAAATGACTAGGAACAGTACACAGCACTATTAAAACTCCATTTACATAGTTTAGTAGTGAAACGAAGTGAATTTAGTTCCGCTTTAAATATATTAGAGTAGTGGATATGACAGCCAAGAAAATCTCATGATCTGGAAGACCCCAAGAGGCCTGTGGAAGTAATGGGGTGCTGAAATTTTACATTGATTGAGGATGTATCATTACAACATGTGCAAAAAGTAGCCTCTGGTGGTGGTACTTCTGTTTAGTCAAATCAGGCTAATTTCTTTGTAACATTTTTCCTCACAATCTGGTCGTCTTCGCTCTTACAACGATTTCTCCAGTTGACAGATTTTAACTTCATCTTTTGCTCTTTTTCCTCACAGTTCTTTTTTTTTCTGTAGCTTATTTCAAAGCTTTCAGAGTTAAAGGTTATGTAACTTTTCTTGTGGGAGGTCTGCTGGTCAGCCTGTCTCCATGGAGATGCTATTACTTTGCCTGCAGCAATCTTCAGTTTGACAAAAATTGTCCTACGTTGCATTTATTAAAGTTACCTTTTTAGCATGCTTTCTTACTGTGTCGCCTGTCCTCCGATTTAACATATAACTTAACCCAGTGGCACTTTCTGTTCGTCTCCTTGATAGGCAGGTTTATGCTATATTGTGTAATATTCCAAGCAAGAAATAACTTCAGAGAGCACATTTTGTAATTAAATATCTTGTCTATAATCGAATGTCAAACCTGAGCTAACACCTCTTCTTTGATTTGGGGAAAAATATCAAATTGCACTATTTCCAACAAGCATTTTGACTTTGATAAGATTTACACTATATTTTTTAATAATGGGATTCTGTACAGAGTTCACATTTTAAATGTGTCCAAGACCGAAATAAGCTTATAGACTGACAAAAAATACACAAATCTGATGTATTTGACAACATGTCTGTACAGTCCTAAACTCAAAAACTGCAGACTATGCAATTTCCTAATTGTGAAACTGCGATTTTTCATTTTGATTCAATTGTAATTAATCTTTCAGCCCTAGACAGTACAGTATTTATAACAGTATTTATGACTGCAAAGTTCTGTGCTTTTTCCACCTTATTCCAGAAGTTGCAGTAGGCGCCGGCATTTTCATTGGGCTTGTATTATTTTACACGGGGTTGCTGATCATGACAGCAAATAAATTCTATAGGGACAGAGCGGTTTTAAAGCCTCCAGAGAATCAGTGCAGTGGCCACACGAACACTGAACATTTTACACAAATCAGGCTACTTTATATCAGATTTTAGCGGCAAAACTTTTCACACTTTTCCATTGAAATGAATGGGATTCCTGCTTAACCGGAAGAGCACAAAGATCAGTCGAGGGTTGCAGTTTTAGTCAAATACCTCTCATTATAACATCGGAGGTACTTCACTATGTTGGGGCAAGTTTAACAAATGATTCACTGGTTGTAGAATTAGCCCTTTTCACCCTGTACTTCAAGAGCAGGGTGAGAAAGTCTGCCTTTGTGAGCTGCAGTTAGGACATAATGAGAATTATTTGGACTGATGGATAGCTACGTGGCCCAGATTATCACATTTATAACTGAGGTACATTTTCTCAACAAGTCTGTACATCTTTAGTGAAATGACAAAAACATGATATTTCTGTGTAATGTCATATTGGAGTTTAGGTTATGTGTATGACCTGGTTCAAGGCATTCAAAGACACTGCAATGTTTTAGCTTTAGAGTCTGACTAGAGGCACTGTTTTGTCTGAAGCTGGTAAGTCAAGTTAAACTTTTATCTGAGCCTTGTTTTATCATAGCCTGACCAGAGAGAACCGACAGATGAGCTGATTTGTGCAACAAGTCTCTTTTGAATAACATTACAGCCACAAACTCGCTAGCATTAGCCAACAGTTTTTCAGTTAGTTACTCTCACCTAAACAGAACCACGAAGGCTCACACTGATCACCAGCTCCTGTAGTTTAATTCCATTTTGTATTTTTGCTTGAGTTTTCAGACAATCTAAAGACTTCCCAGGTTGTGTTTGCTAATGTGTACATTGTGCCACCATGGTTACCGCTGAACATTCTACCATAGACATACATACAGTACCCCTAAGTGTGATACATCAATAGCATACTACTTTCTTTGAGGAATAACATGTGTGATTCAACAAGGTATTAACGTATTTAATAATTATTTTTTTTATTAAATGAATCACCTAACAAATCTGTCTGCGCTTCCCTGTGTAACTGAAATGTCACACATCAGAAACAGACACATTTAGCCCTAAAACTTCACTTACAGTGTTAAATGGGGAAGAATTACAGCAGTCACAAATGGAAGGCCACCATTTTACCGATGAACCCTTTGAATGTCACAAATACCATTTTAGCTATAAAAATGTTCAAATACGCATATCCACACACAGATACCATCCTTGTGTCATAATTTCTCCGCCATGGAGTATTTAACGCATCAATGTCGCTATGATCGCCTCATTATGGTGCGTATTAATATTCACAGTTATAATCACATGTGAATGGCAAAGTTATTACCTTCTTTGTTGACTTTCCATCAAAACGCTGAAGCCGGGTAAATGACTACCTTTTATGGCCCCATGATTAGAGAAACTGGCAGTTGAAAGAGAACCAGAGCACGGGCTGAATATTAATAAGCCATATGAGTAATACATGAGAGTGGTGTCGGCCGTTTTCAATTTGACATGGTAAGTGTCGATGAGCGGGGGATTTACATACATATACAAAGTAAACATTAGCTTTCCTATCATGCCGAGTTAATATCTGGGCAAACATGGCTGCCAGGGTAAACATTGTGGAGAGTTGTAGTTGTGTTTGGTCAGGCTGTTTAAACCTGTCATTCTCGATCCCGCGCTCCTGTGCTGTGCCCTGTTATTTTTGCAAACGCCGTGGCTCAGTAAATGACAATCATAAGGGACGCAAGGTTGAGGATTGAGGCATCGAATTAAAGCAAACATATTGTGATTTTTAAGAATGTGTTTCTAGGAAATTATTTTGCAAAAGCAATCAGGCTGGTCTTCCCCCGAAGGAAGAAACTACTTCCAAGAATAAAATAGTCTATAAGATTAGCCCTTGAACATTTACAGCAGGGGTGTCAAACTCATTTTCACAGAGGGCCACATAAACAAAATGGTTGCTCTCAAAGGGCCAGATGTAACTATACGATAAATGCAACCAAATGTAAAAAAAAAGTTTCTATATTTATTACTTATTCAAGTTACAAATATTGCATATGTATTTGCATGGATATGAAAAAAAATGGCTGTGTAACTATATCTCCTGATAAAGTGATATTTTAAGGCAGTCATACCTTTAATTTACTTTGTCATGGGCCAGATTAAATGACGTGGCGGGTCACATTTGGCCCACGCGCCTTGAGTTTGACACATGTGATTTACAGCATGAAAAAATACATTAATAAATCATTTGTGGCTAGAACTCTCACCGCACAGTAAAAAGGTTCTGGATTCAACTCGTGGGCCTTTTCTGTGCAGAGTTTGCGTGATTCTAGAGACGCGTCCCCTGCCGCTCACTGCTCCCGACAGGTTACCCGAGCAGCACTGAACGATGGGTCAAATGCAGAGGACAAAATTCCTTACGGAGACAATTAAGTGCAACATTTGTTAAATTATTTCCAAAAGTAAATTAAAAACAGATTTGTCATTTTTTTCTTATTTTCTGAGGACACAAACTGTATACCAACTTACAAAAGCGCGGCTACAAACCTGGACCAAAGGCTCCTACAGTTACAAAACATTTTCATATTTATTTTCATGTGATGTTGTGTCGGTTTCCTCTTTGACTTTGTAATAAAGATTGACAATGACGATAACTCTGACTTAGATTAAATAGGGCATTCATTTCAATAACGCCTCAAATTTCAATATTATTCTGTTTCTTTATGGAAATACAGACTTGAGATTTTCTGAACAAAAGCAACAGTCCAAATAATCAGAGTTGGAAGACTGGCATGGGAGCCGAAACACCACACAAACCCAGTGATTAAAGAAAAACATACAACTTGACGGATGAGTAATTCAAACGAGTCTGAAGTAGAGTTTGAACGTCCATCTTTGGACAGGGAGTGGAGGAGATTCTTATTTGGTACTGAAAAAGAAGACTGACCTTGAATCGATACGTAAGATTTTATGAAGTAGGGCTGAGTGACACTTTGATCACATTTTTATATAGAGCTTTCCCACCCTCAAGACACTCAAAGCGCTTTACTTTAAAGAACCACTCACCCACACACACAGACTCGTACACCAGGGCACGCAGACACTGGAGGCGAGATGAGTTAAGTGTCTTGCCCGAGGACACAATAACAGCATTTATCTGTGCGAGTTAGAATCGCACTGCCAACCTGTGGGTCAGTGGATCCGACCATGGGATTCGAGCGGGATTCGAACCGTTAACCTTCGGATCAATGGACAAAGTCTCTAGGTCCAACCACAGAATTTGTATCATGTGCCTTTTTCAAATGTGGAACACTTAAATCTTAAATGATCGCCTCTTTCAGAACAAAATATGGAACTTTTGACCCATGACAGATGCTTTAATTGTTGATTTCTTTCTCAGTCTTGTGTCACCTGTCAATCACGCCCTCTGAAATCGGGGATCTTTCTAAAGTTTTGTCAAAGCGTGTGGTTCAGGCTATTTTTATATTATGTTGTTTCCTCCGCACAAACAGACCTGGAGTTGTGTTTTGTTTCATTCACACATGTTTAACACACAAACCTGCATATTTAAGCTGAGCCCTTCTCTCAAACTGAAAACACTCTGTTCCACCTTGTGATGTCATGTGGTATTACAGGAAGTGCTCTACTGTGTTTTTAAACTCGATACACCTTCACTAGAATCATTTGGATGATTTCAGGCCTGGAGTTACCCATTTCTACTGAACTAAATGTAAAATGTAGCTGTTAACTTGTAAACTACAGCTACATGACATCACAAAGTGGAGCAGAGCATTTTGAGCTTTGGAGATGTTACAGACTAATAATAAAGGATTACTCAGACATGTGTGAATGAAACAAACACAACAGTATGTTTTTGATAAGACAACAGCATTATAACATGACTTAAACTCCTTACGACCTTTAACTATAATGCAAAAGACTGTGGAAATGAAAAGATAAAAATTTACATTCCAATTGCTATTAACAAGAAAGTGTTTTTTTTTTTTCTTCAAGTGACTCCTCCATTTGACTTTGTGTCTCTTGCCTGCATGTGGATCCTCATCATTATGCCACTTGGCCTCTCTTTAGCCGCTGCTCCTGCCCTTCAAATGGTAATGGGAATTTGAAATACAGTGATTTTTATTTTTATTTTTTTTCCACCTCTTTTTTTCTCATTCAAGCGGCGAGTTCTTTTCTGCGGGTCCAGTGGGAGCTGGTGCAGGGGTCGGTCATGGAGCAGGAGATAAGGGCCACGCTGTGAAGAGAGAGCAGCGTGAACCTTCCAGCTAATACTTCAATTTACCCAGTAGGGGGCGTACTCATATCAACTCCCTCCTGTTCTCCCATTCAGCAGAAACAGTTGGAGCTTGTGCTACGCTAAACGAAGGTCTTGTGTAAGCTAGGATTGTCTATGTATCGAAAAGCTGGTACTAATTGATACTAAAACTAATATCGAAATTAGATATTCATTTGAAGTATCGATACTACAAAAAAGTCACCTCAACAGGACAGAAATTAACCTTTCCTGAAGAGCTTTAAAATGATTGATTGCAAAAAATATTGATAAGTATTGAAAAGTATTGGATTGTCATACAAAAATATATATTATAAATTGTGTTTTTTCACTTCAAAATGAGGCTGTAATTCCAGTAAGACAAAGTACATTTATGTCCATCACGTAAAAGGTGCTGTACTAGATATTCACGGTTTTTAAAATGCAAAAACAGAACTATTTCCAGAGGCAGAGTTTTGCCATCGCTGTAATGCTAACAACAACTAGCATGCTAACAGTGTACTTCTTGGTTCGCAGATGATAAAATGTCTAATAATGAGATGCAGACGGCACACAGCAGTTTTATTTTGACTTTAAGAGCTGCTGTCACAATATATGTATTCTGGGGCATAACCAATTTAATTTATTACATGAAACAAAACAAAAAACACATGTACAGTCCCTTTAACTTGCAAAGGAAAGCAGCTGTGGTGATTTCTGCCATCTACGGTCAAGACACTTGACTCCCTGATTTCTCTGTTTGCATTAGTGAATGAATGTGTGTGTGTTCAGGGCTCTGTACTCATATTTTTCAGCAAAATGTGTCATGCCTCAGTACAGATATATTGCATAAGCAGCTCATGAAGTCTGCTGCATACGGTCTGCATCATCGTTTTGTTGTTCATGATCAGAAAGGGCATGGTTAGCTTGCTAATTCTTGATAGCCTTAAAAGCAAAACTCTGCTCTGGCCTCTGAAAGTTGTTAAAAAAAAAAAAAAAGCATATTAATTCATTAAATACAACCCCAATTCCAATTAAGTTAGGATAGAATACAATGATTTGCAAATCTTTTTCAACCTATATTGAACTGAATAAACTACACTGTGTTACATCACCTTTGCATTTAACAACAATCAATAAGCGTTTGGGAAGTGAGGACACCAAATGTTGAAGCTTTGCAGGAAGAATCCTTTCCCATTCTTTAGTTGCCCCTGTCCCAGCTGCCCCTGTCCCCAACGTGTTACAGGCATCAAATGAGTGAATATTTGCATAAAAATAAAGTTTATCATCAGTTTGAACATTAAATATCATGTCTTTGTGGTTTATTCAGTTCAATATAGGTTGAAAAGGATTTGCAAATCATTGGTTTCTGTATTTTTATTTTGAAGTTTTACACAGCGTCCCAGCTTCGTTGGAACTGAGTTTGTAATTAGGATTCTCATAACGCACAAGGTAAGTGAGGAATAACTTTGGATTGCTGCAAACTGTTGGACTATTTCTGTTATTCATGTTTTTTTAAGACGGTAGAAGTGCCTCTAAATATTGTCCTTGTTAATCTCGTTGCTAATCTCGGTTTGTTAATCTTACTTCACAATCATCAGTAGCAATTAGTACAACAATCTGTAAATCGCTAAGTAAACCGCTTGAGAAGAGTCTATCCCAAGTACAGAAGTCTCCAGGTGTAGTTCTCAACCATCGGAGGTAATTGAAAGCAGTGCGCTCCGTCGCGACCCAATAATAAATCTGACCCGTCTGTCACTAATGTTAGTACGACAGACGTGATTTAGCGTTCTGGGGAGAGTTACATCCGCTGACAAATATCTCTTTTAAAAAAAAAAAACGACAACCTCTCCGTGGACTCGTAAGCAGCGCTGACAAATTGCTCCAACCCCAATCTGACACCTTTGTTTACCCGCGGCTGTTTGTAATTGAAAGTTAACAAGAAAGCACGGCCAGAAACTCTCGGACTAATGAGAAATGAATATAGATTTTTTTTTTCTCTTTTTTTTGCCGTGCTGATAACTGGCTGTGTAGTCACATTGGAGGCATGACCCACATTTCGAACAATTTAGCGGCATGATGAAAAATTGGTGAACTTCAAAGGTACACGTGGGCGGGTTGCCTTGAGACATGCAGCAGGTTAGCCTCCAAAGTTCAGCGTGTGTTTCCACGGTAACACGCCGATGACGGGTACATGGGTGCGAGTGATTTGGATATCGCCACAGCATAGGAAATTGGACACAGATTATCTAAGAATTTTCCTTTTTATATTTTTTTCTTCATAATAATTTTTCACTGATTGGTTTCCATTTTCTAGTTTGAAATATAAAACGTGAAAAAAGTGAGCTCAGTCACCGCACTGCTGGTTTAGCATGAAGTGGGCGCTTAACGATGCTGTTGCTAACAATGGCGGGAGAAAGAAGACACCTGATTTGTCTCTTATTAATGTTCATATCTTGGTTTACAGACACAATAGCGAAATAAAAACGCCAGGGTCATGTAGAATGGGTTAATACGAACATTTATGACCAAAATGTCGAGGCTCACTGTAGCAGTTACAGAGAGACAATTTAGTCGATGGAGCAGGAAGCGCGCTCATGATTTCTTTCCATTTGGAATGCGGGGGCCAGCAGGTCCCTTTTAAATATACAGTCTAGGGTTTTTTTCCCCCCTCTAAACAAAAACAAAATCTCAATTGTTCTGAGAATAATATAGATTTGACATTTTAACAGCTTGGGGTGGGAAGAGGTGCAGGGTTAAGAACCGGGTGGAGGACTTCTGTACAAACAGTAGAGATTATTATTGTTAAAGTTATCCATCTCAGAGCAAGTCAACATACAGGCAAAGCAATAGCATTTCTTAGTGAGCGGCAGATGGAGGATCCTTACCAGAAAAGTTACGTCAGTGACGTGCCTGCCATCACAGAGAAAAAAGAAATGAAATGGTTATATTTATCCAATGATTTGTACTATAAAATTGCAAAGTTACATAGAAAATAACTTTTTTTTTTTTTTTTACTCAAAATCGCAGAATTTTTACGTTTACCGTTGAAATCCTGAGAAGAGACACGTGGTGAGGCACGAACGGCCTGTGCCTCACAGCGGACTGACTTTGCTGTGAGCAAGTCAACTTTAGCAATTCACTTTTTTTTTCTTGTCTGGCCCTAATTTTTTTAAATGGAGGAAGATTACATATTAAAGCTAAAGCAGTTTTCTAAACTGGACTTTTGGTCGAAGCAGGAGATTATAATTAATGGAAGACCAACGCTAAAGGAGCTAAATGATTTGCTCCAGACGACGGGACGAAAGACTCGCTCTTTTTCAAACAGATCTTCAATCCATTGAAAATTGGGGAAACAGAATAAGGATATAAAAAAATAAAACAAACAATATAAAACCAGCTTTTTATTTCATACTATTAGAGCTATTTCATACGGACGTCGGAACTTTTATTTTGAAATTATTTTTTATTCTGGCCCCAAGTCACTGGAAGAGAAACTGACCCGGGGCCAGGAGGCTAATAAAATCTGTATTTAAATCATTATCATAGTTATATATATATACACACACACACATACTATATTTATTCATACCAACTTACTATAATTATTCATTGTTTTATATCACACCATATTGCCAAAGAAAAGTCCTAGTAAGTGAATTTTGTTCATTTACAATGGTAACTTATTCTGATAAACATAAATATGGGACCTTTCAGATTAGTTGTGCTTCACTGGCCACTGTACATTATCTGTATACTCCACAGACTGGAGCTCTTAGCGCCCCTAGCTCTTGCTCTATTGATCCACAGAGGTCATTAAAAGGTTGGTTTTAAGCTGCTGCGTCAATAATCTGAAGGTTAGAGTCTCGCTTTCCACTTCAAACTACATGTTAATGGTCACACTGCACACTAACTACAGGTCTCTCAGTCCATGGGTTTCACAATGATTATAAATTAACTGCTGCCATAGTGAGTGACAATTTAAATTACAACATAATATAGTTTGAATGGGAAAAATAATAATCAATAGTAATAATCATGCGTTAGTCTTTCATAGCGTTTTTCCAGGCGCTCAATGTCGCTTTACAATTTCATGCATTATACGTTCAATCCATACTTAAAAAGTACTCAAAATGCCCCAGGAAACAGGAAGTTGAAACCCATGATGCAGTTCAAGGTCACTGCAGAACTGGGTCAGGTTAGAGGAAATCATTATTACATTCAGACCATCATAATTATTCACCGTGCTGATAATTTTGTCAAGCTTTTATTTATATGTAGCAAATCAAGTGGATAGGAGAAGATTTTTTACTCATATTAAACAAACTTAATAGTTACAACAAAACCACCCTATTTTCAAGGAACAAGGAACCCGAAATGACCCCACTGAACGTCACTCGGGTTCAATCGAACCTTGAAGTCTTTGGACAGAGACAGGAAATGTCAACAAACCAGTTTTTAACTATGTCCACATAGCACTGTGAATCTCAGCAAAGACAAGGTGGAGAAGGAGGATCATCACTGTAACCCTAAACCACGCTGGTTACTACATGCACAATAACGGGAAGAGGCACCACCAACACCAGCTTCACTGAAGGCACCAAACCCTGATGAAAGCCATGTGCGACCACAACACAACACAGGTCAACACAAGGAGAGTGTGCATCACTAACATCATGCCATCACGCTGAAAAGGTGAAAAGGGCTCTAAAAGTTTGTGGCCGTTCAATGTTCCTCCCGGCCTGTGGCTCTGCACACAGCCACTGTGACCTCAGAGGTGAGAGGTCAGACCACGTGTCAGACCCTCCTTTTATAAGGTGCTCTCTCACCTCTGTAGACACTAAAGGCAGCAGTAAATGTTGACCTGCTACGTATAAGGCAAGTGTCATGTATGTCTAGACCTAAAAAGGACTCTCTCTGATCTGAATCCTCTCTACCCAAACCCCAGCACCTGCAGCCAATAATTAAATAGTGCTAGTGCAGCCTCTGCAGCTCAGTGAATGTATTCTTAAAGGTCCCACAAGTGCCCGGTCCCGGTGAGGCACAGTAACCTTGCACAGCAAGTTAGATTCTCACGATATTTGTGAGTTCACAAACTCATGAGAATCCATCTTCAGAGACTCCCGATGTAAGGATAATCATGTGGGCGGAAAAGGCCAAGCGCCCAAATGAACCAAAACAAACATGGCAACGCCAGCAGATGTACTTCACTAATTACTTGAACAACGAGCTGCTTGTTCAAGTAATTAGTGAGGTATTGGTGAAAAAAGAATCCATAATACAAAAAATAAAAAGTAAACATGTCAGAACATTCACTTCCTACAGTAACATAATCATATTGAAATTGATAACAATCCAATAACTGTGCGACACACAGACAGAACGATCTGATCTGTCGGAGGAGTCGACTCTAAATCTATGCAGACCTCCAGCTGAACCTGCGCTCCCCATTGTTTATGTCTTTAAATAGACTCGGATTACTTCTCTGTAGAAAAAAAAAGAAAAGAGCACATTATTAGTCCTGTGAAAGTGAGGGCTCTCCCAGTGCTGAACTCTGCATGTGACACATTTATGAGACGACAACACTCCATGCAAATCAGCCCGAGTCAGAGAGAGGTCCTTCATCTCTACCACTGTTGTGTTCATACACGCACTCATGCACACACACACACAGAGACACACACAGACACACACCCACACACACAACATGCACAAACACACAACACACACACACATGCACAAACACACAAACACACACACCCACACACACACACACACACACACACAGACACAGACACACACACACACACGTCTTAAAAGTATCAAAAACAGAACTAGTTCGTATTAAATATTTGCAGTGATCCAAACTAATTCTTTACCTTAAATTCACAGTATGCCAATTATTCACCATGATGAATTCATAAGTGCTTTTCACAACTTCCAGAGGCCAGAGTTTGGTTGTGATGGGAAAGTTAACGATAGCTAGTGTGCTAATTCACGATATATTAAAATTAAAATTGATTCTAGATTGTGCACAGCAGACTTATTTAGACCTTAAGAGCTGTATATACAGTATATCTGTACTGGGCAAGACTGGGCTCAAATACATCGGGTACAGAAGCTTAAATACAGTGTTATGCAAACGTTTTATGTAAAGGTTTTTAGAGTTGGACGAGTGTGGTGATATCAGTCTGATACTGATACCAATGTCATTTGTCTTGAAATGCATTGGAACTTTGGATCTTTTTTCACATTGTAAGTACCAGTGTGAATATTTGGTACTCTGTGTAACATTTCTAATGGGGGAGTCTGCCACTTGCTCGATTCATGGATTTTTTATACAGTAGTTGTCTTTGTGTAGAAGTATGGGGTTGGATCTTAGCTGACAGTTGGCACATCCCCTACTATAAAAATACCTCGTACTAGGTGCTCTTTCCCCCTCTCGTACTTCCACCACGTGTTTCTCCAGGTGTGGGGTCCAACGTCACTGGTCCTTTTGGGGAGCTGCTGCTTTCGTGCATGAATTACGTGAACTGCACAACATTTTATCTTAAATTATTGTTATGCACTGAACAAGACTATTAACTGAGCCACAAATAAAGTGAAGTACAAACTGAACTTAAGTGAAGATGTGACCGTAAAACAGAATAACTGAAAAGCTCTTATTACTTATCTAAACGTGGAGCTGCCTCTTTGTCGATGAGTGAACCTGTGGGATTATTGTTAAGTTGGTTCTTCTGTTGGTTCTTTTCTTTTGTGTATTTAATTTGACATGGCATGTTTAATATTTGGTTGGCCAGATCCACCCGGTATCGCCACATCTGGAATATTTCACAATACGGCATTAAACTTGTCCATCTTGCATTTAATACGTTACTTTTATTTCTAAAACAAATTGGCCTCTCTCTCTGCAGATAGAGAACTTTCATTGACAAAAATTCAAGGAAAGCATTATTGTTCAGCACTGCTTTCCACTGCTGCCATGGGAACAAGAAAAGTTACACAAGGTCATTTTTAAACCATGCTAAACCCCATCGCTTGGGTTTTTTTTTTTTGATTGTATTTCTTTTAAAAGATATGTCCTAACAATGCAGTTTTGCCAAGAATTCAAACATTGCGGGACTAGTAAAGCTATTTATATCATTCTTATTAGTTTATGTTCTAACTGCAGTGGGACAGATTTAATATCACAAGTTCAAATCTAGGTTTGTGATCATAAATTAGAATAAACTAATAAAAGACACTGTAAAAACAAACATGACTTTTTGTTTGTTTTTACTGTGATCTGATGGATTTACTATAGTGCACTTAATCTTACACTGACAAGATTTCCTGGGATCCAGAACACAGACTTCTTCAATATTTTACAAAGATGTGAGTCTGGTCACCGGTGAATCTCCCCTTTTTCAAATGGGCGTGATTGACAGGTGGATTAGCCAATCGGGGGACACAGGATCTGTCCATATCAAAATAAATATGGCTACTACGAGGAAAAAACAAAGGAAATATCAATATCACAGGGAAATGATGTTTGTTTTTTCCTGCAGAATCAATGAGTGAAGCTCTAAACTCTGTTAATCTGAGGTGAGAGAAATGTGATTTTATTTGTAAATGATAAGTGACCAATGAGCTCCTTTATTTCAAATGTGTCCTGAAAAAAAAAAATCTGATTGGATGATCATTTTTGGTTCTGGCTTGAGACACGGCGGAGAAAATGAGGACAGGGATGATTAAAGCATGAATATTCACTGACAACATAAACACATAGCTCTGTCACGATTCCACATTTGAAGTGCGATGTATTGCTGAAGTAAATATAGATGATAAATGATATTATTAAAACTGTTCTTTTTTTACATTGTTTTTCACAGAGCTAGAACAAAAGACTCCAGGAAGCAAGGAGTGAGTCAGTGCAACCTCTGCTCAGAAATTTTAGACATCATTAAAAGAGACATATTTTGGAAAATGGATGAGCTATAAATAAATGTAATACTGTTCCTCACTCATCTGTGGCTTATTCAGAATTGCATTTTCAGTGATTCATGCAAGTTTGTTCCTGGACCCATTTTTTGTTCCATGTATTTGAGATTAAAATAAAGGTCTGCTGCCTGCAACTAAATATAAAATGTTTCATAGTTTTGTCATCCGGAAGTGTGCATAATCATGCTTCGTCTCTAAAGGTTGTGCAATGTGCTTATAAACTTATTGTGGTGAAAAATTAGGATGCATTATTAGGTTCTGAATGCACAAGGCACGGGGGGGCCCAAACTCTTTTCACCGAGAGCCATATGTTGAAAAATATTCGACATTGAGAGCCAGTGGTCAATACAGTGGATAATTCAGACGGTGCATTTAACATAGTTTTGACTTCACACTTTAAATAAGGCTTGAAATATTAACATTAGGTCTGTATGACAATGAAATGTGATGTTATTCAGATTATATTGGCAGAATTACTCAACTTTGCTGTAAAAAGTTCTGATTATGATCAATTGGGCCCCTCTGCAAACTGTTTGAAATGAATTCATTCTGTTTTACATGTTTTTAATACGTAAAAATTGGGTATAGCGCATGTAATCCTGTACTGTCCTACCTTTGAAGTCCTCAGAAAATTACTCTTTTCACTTACCCCCTACCCCGGCCCACTACTCTGTACTTTTGTTACTTAAAAATGTTAGAATGTGCTTAACATTGCATAACTACTTTGAAAGAATAAACCCATGTAAATTATAATCTGCTGCACAATGAGCTCTGCAGTTTTACTACTAGTAGTAATAGTAGTAGTAGTAGTGGTAATTGTAGTAGTTTATATGTTGTCTTTTCAGGCTGTTGTGCATTAGAAGGAGCAGCAATATGTTGTGAATCAAGTTAATCCTTACGTTGACTCTCAGAAAATTACAGCAAACTACAACTTTCTTCAGTAGCACTCATTAAGTCCTTTATATACATTATCTACCAGTTTTTATTATGCTTGGATTTTGTTTTGTCAAAGCGATGAACGTCTGACGACTGAATTCTATTTTCACTATAAAACAAATCAGCCTCTGGGTCCCACCACAGTGATCTTGACCTTTCGACCTCTCCAACCGTCATCAGACACATTACAGCGGTCGTACTCATTCATTTATCAGGCAAATGGGAGTCGCATGTCTTGCCCAAGGACACAACAGCAGTGAACTACTACCCTCTGTCTACAAAACAACTCCTCCAGGTCAAATAAGAGTCAGGTCTGTGGAGGTGCAGGTCACAGTAAGCATGATTTTTCAATGTTTTTCTGTGTAATAAATGCAACCAAGTGTAGTTATTTTAAAGTGTTACTAAATCATGTGCAGGTTAATTTTCATCCATAGTCCCATTGGCAGGTTGCTGGCAAGACAAGTTGAAATAATTTATGTTAAAAAAGCAACAACACCCGCTCTAATATCACTTGTACATTCCAAATACCTCGCCGTAAACTCTACTTGACTCTGTGTACTGTGTCTCTCCCTAGTGGTCTTGCCCGTCCCTGCAGCTCGCCTCAGAGGAAGGGCAGTGTTGAGAAGCCATGAGGGTCATTTGATCATTTTCTCTGACCTCTGTGCTCCCCCTTTCCCCAGGCTCACTCTCGACGCTGTAATTCCCCAATAAAAATTCCAATTTGGGAAGTGGCATGGGAAAATCTATCATCCTATAGCGCCTCAAAATGCTTTCATTTAATTTCATCAGGGCACCCGGGGGCATGTGTGTAGGACACGGAGATGCACTGTTTTCATGTTTGGATTGTGCTTTGGGTATGTCACAGACTGTGGAAATGTAGAGTTTCAGAGGAGGGAGGGTTCTCTTATAGTGAGCTTGTTATAACCAACCGAAGTCTATATCTGATATTGGCCTTATTGGAATCTTTGGTTTTTGGTTTCCATCAAGGTTTAAGCCTGATAATTCACTTCATACCAGAAGTTGCTGTGGGCGCCGCCATTGTCATTAGAGACAGACCTCATATTTATGGGCCTTAAATCTTTATGGGCCTTAAATCTTCAGCAAAGTGAGTTTTTAGTGAATTTAAATACCATAATTTGGGGAAAATTATAAAAATTAGCCATACATAATCGGCACAAAAATATCGGCAGAGCTTATTGGCCATCGGTTACTCTGGATTCTAAACAATCGGTTTTGGCATTGGCCATGAAAAAAACCCATTGGTCGATCTCGAATCGTCATTCGGATTGTATTGCTGGGTTTCTATAGGCCAATATTATTCAATAAAGATTGGGGGCAGCTAAAATTAATACTGTTGAAATGCAAGTTTTTGTTGTTGTCTGAATGGGGCTGACCATTGTGATGGTAAGTAAGCTCTGAGGTGAGCAATGAGATTCCGACTTAACTAGAAGTACTACCATAACGAACATGTGTTTTAGTAGTATTTAGAAACAAAAGTGGGCGGGTGGAATGAGTTCAATACATGGTCAAACTTGTGTACAAGAAACAGTCAACAGTCCCTCACCCCAGACGCTTCCTCCAGTGCTTCCCGTGGGACCCCAAGTCGTTCCCAGGCCAAACGGGAGACGTAGTCCCTCCAGCTTTTGTCGGCCCCATGTTAAAGTATTTGGTCATTTTCTGTTCTACTACTTTGCCTTTGTAACATGTCATTTTCCAGGCTAGTTGTTCCAAAACAGTGGCTCTCAAAGTTGTTTACAGCGAGTACTATCGAAGAAAATATTTGGCTTTCCAAGTATCACCAGATCTAAACCAGGTATAACAGGACTTTTTAGGACTATTCCATATCTGAACTAGGTCTAAAATAGCGCCACACCATTGCTAACAAAAGAACTGTAGGGGTAAACATTTTGGGGGGAACTATGTCAAATTGGCATGTTGTTGTCTTAGTTTAAATTGAATATAGGATGTTGGAGTAGGGGGGTTCACATCTGGAGGTGCACGACTGTAAAAAAAATTGGGAACTAAAATGTATACATGTCTAAGTGCTTGTTTTAATACAAACATCCAAGTAGGTTACTGTGTCTGTGAACAGTAGTGTGTCACGTCAAGAGTGGGTGTGCTGTGCCTTCGCTTTACATAAAGGAACCACTCACCCATTCATACACACATTCATTCACACACCAGTGTACATAGACACAGGCTGGGTGCGTTTGTCAAATACACCATCTGCCTACTGTCACCCAGTAAATTCAACTTGATAAATATCTTCCATCTTATTCAGAATGTTTGGGGCTCTCCAAGGTCACCATGCCAGCCATTTAAAAACAGTTCCATTATCACAACTGTGGACATGTTTTGCTCATGTTGAGAAATGATCATCGCTTCATTGAGTTCATTGATTTTTGAACATGCCAAATACAAAACACATATACACTGACTGGCTCTCAAATTTGGCCAGTCTATACGATGTTATTGACTAGTGCATGGGGGACCTGACCATAAATCACCATAGACACAATCAGGACACAATCATTTGCGCTATGAATCCAAGACAGTGTCCCGCCAAATGGAAAATGTATGTTGTTGACCCAAATCCAAATTACACCAGCAAACCACCTCAAACATTCAATTTGAGCATGTGTGTTTCTTATCTGTGTAATCCTTCAGTCGTCCAGGTAGGTTCCATAGTGGTCCATGGGTGTATACTAGTCTATGTGTCTTATACTTGCTCTGATACAACTCAAGATCATTCTAAAGCTGTTCACGAAAGGTTCATTTCTGTCCTGTGAATGTGACTTTGTAGTATGGATACCTGCTCAAATCAGTATCTAGTTTCGATACTAGCTTTGGTATCAATTAGCATCTGATTTTCAATACTTTTGGCAACCCTAATCCAAGCCCTGTATTAGAACTCTGCAGATAAAAGTAGTTGTCTCCGGGCATCTCAGAGCTCTCTCACCATTGATTAAACCAGCTCAATAATAATAGCTCCTGAAAAAGGCCTCCATTTATCAGCATCGGCGTGTCATTTGGAAGCTAGGCTCTGACCCTCTGAGGCGCGGCGCCGACTCATCCCGAGACGTTATATGGATGGGCTCATTTGTAACACTGCCACGGCAAAATGGCTACTTCATTACAACGGGACCTCAATGGGAATCGGGGCAGGAAAGAACGAATTAAGAAGTTTTGGTGATGACGCCAAAAGTCCGACGGAGATGACGCAAGAGACGAGGGCAGGAGATTTGGGTTTATCGACAGGAAATTGTAGTCAGGCATGTGTGATTATGAAGAATGAGGCACTGAGATGTGAAAGATTAAAACCGGTGACTGGAAATGTGGTTCGCACCAAGTTGGAAAGTTGTGTATTAAAGGTGCTGTACCTGATATTTACATGAAAAACAGGGCGAGTTCATTTGAAACGATTTGCAGAGGTACAAAGTTGTTCCTTTCAGAGTATTCTCATGGCACGCTTGGAATTAGGGTTTTCAGAAGTATCGAAAATCAGATGCTAAAACCTACCTGGATGACTGAGGGATTACACAGATATGAGACCACATGGGAATATAAAAGAAAGTACTACCATTAAGTAATGGAAACAGTATTAAGTATCAAATCTTCTCCTTAGTATGGAAATCTTGAAATTGTATTACTTGTACTTGGAAAGTTGAACAGTTTGGCATTACACATATCAGTCTCCATGAAGAAGATGAATCAGCTGACACTACTAGGTTAAGTTATGGGTCAGATCTGTGGAGAGGCAAGACCATTCAACGTAAGAATGCATCGCCGATATCTTGAACTACTAGCCTGCTCTTCTTTGGTTGCCTGGTTATTTAAGATACTCTGAAAACTCAAGAAAAAAAACAACGAAACAACACATTTTCAGGAGCCTGAGATCAATACAAGCGTTTATGGTCCTGTTTAGATGTGGCTCACTGAAAAACTGTTGGCTAATGCTAGCTAGCTTGTGACAGTAATGTAACTTGAGAGGGACTTGTGTAACAGTACAAATCAGCTCACCTGGTGTAGGTCCAGCTAAGCCACTTCTTTCTGATCAGATCAAAGTCCAACTTGAATAACGGATCTTCAAACAGAGCAGTGCTTACAGTTAGCATCACACTTGGGAATGCTGTAAAACATTCCCATGGGGGGAATAGACCATGCCCCCTCTCCCCTGTCTGCTCCCACCTGCTCCAGCCTGGTTTCTTTGTCTCCCACAGCTCCACACATTGTCTACATTCTTGTGCCCAGGATCATTTCTGGGGCAGCAGTCCAAGCTGGGTCAATGTCTTTTGTGGTACTGGGATGTTCTGGGGGGACGTGGAGGGTGGGTGGTGTTGGAGAGTGGGTGGAGGTTGTAGTGGGGTGCAGGGGTGTACTTGCCGCGGATGGACATGAATGAGAGGGCAGATTTCAGACCCATGGGGCACACTTTGGTCCAGACACTTAATGAGCTGGAGACGGGGCAAAGCAAAACACGACTCCTCCTCGCTCTCCTCCTTTTGGCGCCATCGGTTTGATAGATGCAGGGCCAAGTCTAGTACGTGTTTTCAGTAGTGGTAGAGCTGGGGCAAATTATATTAAGATTATTGGAAGAGTGCAGTAACATGACACACATGTTTTGGTCATGTCTTCAATTAAAACTGATTGGCAATTTGTAAAGAGCTTGCAGATTGTCTGGAAATTGGTTTGGCACCTTCTCTTGGACCAGCTATGTTTGGAATATTACCCAATCAATACACGAATCCAGCCATAGAAATATAACACCTTGTGGGGCTCCATAATTCAATATACAAAAAGTCTTAAATCAATGTAACTTAAGCCTTCTTTCAATTCAATTCATCTTTATTCTGGACTGTCCATTTTTAAAACAGACAAGGACAGTGACAATACAAACCAAGTAAACCTTTATGTTTTAAAAAGACAGCCATACCAGTGTCTCACATCTTGGACTGATAGCGGTTTGCACTGAATCTTATTTTATGAGTGACATAATTTCATTTTCTGACTTATTCAGCCTGTAAATAAAGCTGTACATTCAAGTTCTTAGTACAGCTTGCAAAGTGACAAACATCCCAATCGCACTAGTCCATCACTGCCTCCTCAAGAGCACCCGTAAAGAGTCATTATAAGCCACCTGCTGACTTTGGAGACTGGCTTTTTTTTTGTAATGAGTCTAGAGATGGGTAGTGTATAGTGGTGTACGATACGATTTAAACAACATTAACTTTACATCATCAGAACATGAACCAAATGTCCACAGTGATGATAAGCCCAAGATATTTTACATTAGCTGTAACCCTCAACACAACATCAGACAGGCAAAAATCGGGCTGAACCAAGTCATCTGCATACATTAAATGATTCAAGTCAAAATTTCCAGCCACACAGACAGTTTTACATGTTTTGAGCAGAGCCTTAAACCCAAACTGATTGTCTGTGGATTTAATTAATCAAGAGATCTTGTCCAGCTGAATTAATTCAATCATTTTGGACACTATGCTGCCCAGAGCTGACAACTTTTCCAGTCGTATTTTAATGACAGGGACTGGCAATACAGTTAACAAACAGGTAAAAATCCATGAACAAGGAAACCTGTGAGACAGATGAAGTAGTGCTAACCTCACACTTGCAACTTTTAAATGCTCTACAGAAACACCATCCTGCCCACTGGTCTTATTATTAGACAGTTTGGTGACAGCTTTAAGGACTTCATGTGACAGGATCAGCCATAACAGAAACGTGCCTCAGCTTAAAATTCAGCCACATGGAGATTCCAGCCTGGCCCTTTCTTTTCAGCTTTTGTTTTATGAAGAGTTTCACTGGACTTAAACAACACTTTGACACTTCTATCCTCATACAGAGCACTGATAGCTGCTCTGTGTTCAGAGTTTTTTGCAGTTGCCATCCCTGCATAAAGTAAATTATCAGTGCACAGAATAGGACAGAATTTCTTCTGAGAAACAGCTCCAGTCCAAAAAGAATGTATCACTTTCATTTCTGTAAACTTCAGTCCAAGGTAAAAACTGACAGTTTATTTGCATCCCAAACAGAAGGTGATCAATTGTTGAGCACTCATAAAATATTTTCATATCTGTCAACGATACATATCTGCTGTAGTTATGCAGGTCCCAACTGATACTAT
Source organism: Periophthalmus modestus (assembly GCA_019594935.1). Classification (NCBI taxonomy): domain Eukaryota; kingdom Metazoa; phylum Chordata; class Actinopteri; order Gobiiformes; family Gobiidae; genus Periophthalmus; species Periophthalmus modestus. The sequence goes on along the minus strand of JAIEZT010001373.1, from coordinate 27,314,134 downwards.
CTGAGGTAAGAGGGCCTTAGATAACAGTATTAAACTATTATCCTCACAAAACAGGTTCAAGTGATTGCCAAACATTGATTTATTATCCATAATGTCTGAAATAAAATCTTCAATTACAAGCACCTTTGAAAACATCTTGTCCTGTACAAATGAATAAAAAATGATGACTTAATGGATTATAAAAAAAAAAAAAAAAAAAAAAACAGTCTATTACGATATTCTGTCTCATTAAAATGAAACTCATAAGGGGTGTACGCATTTACAATGACACATTCCTTGCCTTTTAGTGTAATGTGGATCACTATACACCAATCCACTTCAAGTCTGATTACTTCATCAAAAGAGTCAGGCCTTTTATTCCAGAGGATTTCAACTCCACCAGGAATGTGCCCTTTTATTATCCCATCACAAATATCAACGCAGGACTCCCCAGCACCGAAAATTATGGTTCACTAAATTTAATCTTTCCAAATGCTGCTTCGTTAGGACTGTCTCTTGTAAACACAGAACATGCACTGAGTCAACAGGTGGTGCACAACAACTCTGCGCGTTATATCCTCTGACCCACTCACCTGCGCACCCACCCTGCTCTGTCAGATTGCACCTCTCCACCACATCTTTGCACTCAGCTGTAACTTTAAACGAGGCAAATCTACCATTAACAGTGGCTATTTTTTGGTACGTAACCTCTCATCTATGTCAAATGAGAATATGGATCTGAAAACACTCACCTTTTAGCTCGTTTTCATGTGCCTCCAGTGCGCACGATGGTAAACCTGTCCGGGTTCCTCTCCGCAGGTGTGACAGCGCGCACAGGGGTTTGAACTCCTCCTTTTTCTCTCTGTTAGGGTGCAGTCCAGAAGAAGCAGGAGCCTCGGTCACCTGCGCGGTCCCGGCGTCCACCTCAGAGCCTCCGTCGCCCCTGATCCGCGTGCGTCCGAGCCCTCCTCGTGGCACCGGCCTGGGCTCGTACCTGCTCCTCCTCCTGAGCAGGCCGCTCCAGAGAGTCACAGGAGGAGGATCGTCCAAATAGTGAGATACACATTTTCTCTGCATTCACTGAAGACTTTTAAGCAGCTCTTTTTGTTGTTAATGTCCTTTTTTTGCGCTGCCTTGTGAGATATATTCGGTTGTGTAGTTGCGCACAGCTCAAACGGTATTTTCTTAGAGGCTTCGGACATGTTTGCAGCCACTAAATCAATCTCATCCTGGCTTAAAGGTCTAGATATCACAGCAAAGAAGTTTAAAAATCCATCCTCCACTATTATTTTACCATCCACTGTCTCCTAGGCCCTGGCCGTGTCTCATTTGGCCAAATTTACGTCACTTCCGGCGCGACAAGGCCTGTCCCATTTTATTCATGCGACAAACCTAAAGTGTTCCCTGCGTTTCCATGGAGACCGGCCGTAACCGAAGCGTGCATCTGAGCGCACTGCTGTATCCCATCATGCACCGCGCTACGCAAAAAAGAGATGAAAATGTTCGTCCGCTACGCAATACACGTTTAAATGTTCGTACTGGTTTATGTCACCTACAACAGAGCGACATGAAACTGTTCAATCTGAATAAAGATCTGTACAGTGTCTTTGATGATTAAAAACTTTTACAGCTCTGGCAACTCAGGTGTATTTTGTAGTACATTCTTCTGGTGTGTTTTGGGGGAAACAAAGAGTTACATTGAATAAAGGAATGTGCAGTTATTTCCAGACAATAATAATAAGAAAAATACATTATTATCATTAGAAATTATTATTGCAATAATGAGAATAATGAGATGAAATGAACTGGCACACGGCATAGAACACATATGACAAACTCAGGCCCAGGGGCCAAATCTGGCCCGTGGTGCAATTATATTTGGCCCATGAGATCATATCAAATGTGCATTAGAGCTGGCCCACTGGTGCGTGCACCACTAATACTACAAATCCCAGAATGCTTTGGTAGTACGCTGGCGTGTAGTCGAGGCCGGCAAGAGCTCCTCCTTTTTTGTGGAGACTCATTAGCAACCAAGCTACTAGTCACCTCAGCCAAATTAATTATTACAGAGAGAAACATAATTTATTTTATTTATTTAAATAATGAATGAATACTACTGATGTTTTATTTCAATTTTAATTTCTCTCTTTTTGTAATATTTCATATTGAGTTGTTCCAGATTTTGTGTTTAAGCAAAACTGAAGGTTGTTTCCACATGAAAAGTTTAAAATTACATATCAGGTGCAGTACATTTTTAAACAAATGTTTAGCCCCCTGTGAATTTGAGTTTGACACCAATGGCATGGAAGGTAAACAGCGCCCTCTACTGGTGGCACTAAACACCTAAACTCCACCTAAAACCACATTTCCAACAGAGCTGCTCAACTGGGAGGATCTGGAGGAGTAAAGGGGAGAGTGAAGGGGAGGAGGGGGCGGGGTCTGGAGGACTAAAGGGGAGAGTGAGGGGGAGGAGGGGCGGGGTCTGGAGGACTAAAGGGGAGAGTGAAGGGGAGGAGGGGCGGGGTCTGGAGGACTAAAGGGGAGAGTGAGGGGGAGGAGGGGCGGGGTCTGGAGGACTAAAGGGGGAGAGTGAAGGGAGGGGCGGGTCTGGAGGACTAAAGGGGAGAGTGAGGAGGGGCGGGGTCTGGAGGACTAAAGGGAGAGTGAAGGGGAGGGAGGGGCGGTGTCTGGAGGACTAAAGGGGAGAGTGAGGAAGGGGCGGGGTCTGGAGGACTAAAGGGGAGAGTGAAGGGGAGGAGGGGCGGGGTCTGGAGGACTAAAGGGGAGAGTGAAGGGGAGGGGCGGGGTCTGGAGGACTAAAGGGGAGAGTGAGGAGGGGCGGGGTCTGGAGGACTAAAGGGGAGAGTGAAGGGGAGGAGGGGCGGTGTCTGGAGGACTAAAGGGAGAGTGAGGAGGGGCGGGGTCTGGAGGACTAAAGGGGAGAGTGAAGGGGAGGAGGGGCGGGGTCTGGAGGACTAAAGGGGAGAGTGAGGGGAGGAGAGGCACAGGAACAGTGGGATTGGTCTAACATTCACACTTCAAACTCCGCCCCTGCAGCTTTACTAGTTTTAGTATTGATTAATACCTGATTTTCACCATTCTTAAGGTTTTATACTTAGTTTTGAATACATTGTTTTTGGTCTTATGATCTTATTGTAGTGCCGTTTGCGAGAGTGGATAATTTCCCAAGAATGTGTCTCTCTGTCACGTAGTTTTTTAACTTAGCCGCTCAGACAGTCCCATCAGGAGGCAGCCCAATTTAAATCTAACAAAAACACTCTGGAGATTTACACTCCAGTTCCACCGGCAAACTAATCTGCAGGAGTCAAATCACAGCGTTCACACCTCAAGTAAAAATGAATGTTAGAAATACTGCCAAGAACATTCCTGAAATAGGCTAATGTGTCCACTGAACCAGGAAAACATGAAACTACTTTTAATGGGAGTACTATTATCATTCTGTTAACTACAAACTTCAGGATAATTACAGACAGGTGGGTAGTATTCAGTTAAATGTACTTGAGTCATTTTTAAATAAATGTGTGGAGTTTTCAGACACTATACTTGTAATATATTTGTGTAGCAGTACTTTTACTTGAGTAAACATTTTGATTATTCTTCCTAATTTTGCTTGGCAGGTCCAAAATTGTATCTCTGTATTTCTTTCTGGTCCTAACCCTCCGTTGCTCATTGGTCACCATCATTTTGATCAAAATTCTCTCCCCTCAGACTTTAGTGCTTTGCTCATTGATTCTGCAGAAACGGCCCACGTTTTTCAACCCGTTTTTTGGGTTTTTGTTTTGTTTTTTTCTGTGAGATTTATTGGTGAGCAGATTCACAATTTCATGAAGTATTGGAAATACTGGATCCCGTGATCCGACTAAGTCCAGTAAGTCTCTTTTTGTTGACGATACTCAACAATTTGAACGTTTGTTTCTTGCTTTGCTCTTTCAGATATGATGATGATTTATGATTTGTCACTTTTCCTAAATAAATATGTCCTAAAAGTTACATTTTCACTCAGAAAGGCTGGAGACACTGACACGTTTTGCCGTCAGACAAAAGTTGGGTCTAAATGAGGTTATTACCACTTGTAATTGTGTATTGATCCAGAGGAGCATGGAAGCATCACTCAGACCTGCTGCTTCATGCGCTTCATGGAAGAATGGAAAAATGTTTTTTCTAGGTATTTGATATTTTTGCATTCAAAATAATTCTTTTTTGACCTTTTACCTCGGTCAGTATTAATATTTTTGATATCACAGTTGACTCTAAATACATATAAGATGATATATTTACAATAATATACAAGTCATTTTTTTAAATAAATTTTTCATTTTTCAAGTAACTAATTAACGTTACTTATACATAAACACATCCAACTTTTCTCTATATTTTTGCAGACAAGTACTCTCTCTGCTTGTGTGTAAATAATAGGTATCTGCTGCCACCTAGTGGACATGCTGTGGTTTTACACACATTCTCAGACAGCGGTGTTGAAGCTAATAAAGCCATCCTCTGAAGCAGAACATGAGGCTAGAGGAGCAGGGCTTGTTCCACATATAACATTATGAATAATGCATTTATGGATCTGCAAACCTCATTGAAATCGTGGAAAAGTGCCTGATGCCTTTCCGAGACCTAATGGGATCCACCAAGCATGAGATTAAACAGCACACATTTCAGACTGCTTTAGCTCCTTCTGTCTATGTATGAGCAAAAGGCTACATTAAAATACATATGAAGTCAATCAAATATAATAGTACTGTTGGTTTAGAAAACTACAGCAACTATATTTCATCATAAGTTTAGATTTGTGAAATAAAAAGTAGCATACGTTTATAGCACAGAAATAGATCTGGCCTCTGAAAACATTGCTATTCAAAGAGTAAATTGCAGGTGATTTTTGGGAGGTCTGCAGACTCTGGAGTGTGACAGTGACAAGAGCAGAGGAGATACTCGCTGAAATGTGACTTATTTCTGCTGGAAAATGTCAAAAAATGTCCCAATGTCAGGCTTTAGTGACACAGCCAGTCTCACGAGGACGGCTGTAGCTCACTTAGTAGAGTGTTTGTCCACTGACCCATGGGTTGGCGGTGCGGTTCCAGCTGAGTAATTCCTTAATGTGAAGCGTTTTCAGTGCCATGAAGGCAGATAGGTAGTTTCTGAAGTTTTCTCTGATAGTTAAGTCTATATGGAGACAGAGAAAGACAGTTCTATATGTATTTAACATTGATTTTCTGACTTTTATTAGCTTCAAATCATGTTAAAATAAAGTATCATCATCGTCATCATCACCAGTAACTTAGCTGGAATTGTATTTTGTTTAATTTGTGCACTTTAGCCTAATCCTACATATTTAGCTGATATCTCTTCAGTTCTTGAAACGCTTACCCCATGGTATAAGTCAAGAAGCTCATTCCACCATATATGTGCATTATGTCATTATGCAGTGGATCATCTTAACAGCACTGTTTATTGTGCATTTATTGTTATAGTCTAGATTAGAGGTGCCCAAACTTTTTCCAAACATATTTGAAGCAGAGGGCCACAGACCGGTGATCAATATAGTGCAGTGCTTTAAACACAGCTTTGACAGAGCCACTGTGTATGAATAAGACTTGAAACACATTAATTTTAGGTCTGTATCACACTGCAATGTGATGTTTGAGGATATAGTGGTAGAAATACTTTAATTTGCTGTTAAAAGTACTGCTTATGATCAATTGGGCTGGTTCAGCAGGAGGCCTGAGGGCCAATAAAAACTGGTCTGAGGGCCACATTTGGCCCCCGGGCCATAGTTTGGACACCCCTGGTCTAGATGATCTTGAGGAGTGAGGCATCAAAAGTTATCTAAGTGTTTTGTACATGCCTCACTGTCTTTGTGCGGCACAACCGCAAAATGTCTTCAGACATTGCACCAGGCCTCACCTGGTGCAATGTAAAGAGGGAAATTGAGGACACCAGAGCAGGCCGGGCAAACACAGAAGGACAAGAGGGCAGTGGTTTATTTTTTAATAATTTATTGCCAGTAGGAAAGCGTGAGCTCGTGGCAGTATTCCATAAAAACCTTAACAAGACCATAGCATTGCTCACACACACATAGACACCTGAAAAAGTCACGTGTCCATGGACGACTCGGCACTATAAATATATTGGGTCCCGTTTTTCTTGGTGGAAAAATAAAGAGGTTTCAAAGTCAAAATGTACAAACAAATTAAAAAATAACAAGACAAGAATATGCAGTCGTTCACTGTTCAAGACCCTTTTTGAAATGAACGGGGGACATAGACTTACGAGTACACCGCGTCAGAAAAGCATCGCTCTTCTGTATTTTTTATTACAATGATTTGTGAACACAGTAAGGCTGATCACGCCATTTAACTCTTCTTTTCAAAAAAATAAACGCATAGAATATCTACAAAACCTAGTCCACTTTGAAATCAAAACTGTACATTAACATTTACATTGAAACTGAGGACTCTATATCAAAACATTTGCATGGTTCAGTCATAGAAATTAAAGATACTGCTAAGAATGATTTTTGTATTGTCTGGTGTGGTAGAACATGTAGTGATCCTTCAGACAGCTACGTGAAGCAATGGGAGGAGTCTTCAACTAGTCTTTACAACAAGGTCCTTCTTCTTTAAGCTATTTTTGTCCGTGTTTTCTTGTAAGACCAGATTCGTCCTCGGGTACATTTTGGCACAACAATAATTAAGTCTTTTCCGCCGTCCACATATTTACGATCACACCTGGCGCACAATGGTATCCACCAGAAACAGCTGACATATTGCCAAACTAAATCCATAAATGCTCTAGAGTCGTTTCTTCTCCGATTGGTCAAAGTTCGCTCGTCTCTAGACTAGTCCATCCAGCATAGTGAGTTCGCATAGTGTAATGCTGTGGCTGTGGTTCAGGCACTTGGTTGTTGGGATCCAGTGTCAGACTTGGGTGTGCTGCTGCTGGGAGTCGGGGATGACCAGGCGCTCCAGGGGGCCCTCGTCGTCGTCCTCCTCCTCCTCCCCGCTGTCGTAGTCGCTGAGCATGACCTCGGACTCCTCGCAGCAGGCCGACATGTCCGAGCAGGAGGCTGTGGATGCGTACAGGGACAGAGACATGTTGTCCAGGGCGACGGAGGAGTCCAGGGAGAAGCCCCCCCGCAGAGGAGCCATGGTGGTGGGAGGGGTGCTGCCCGCGGAGGTGGAGGTGCCTTGGCCCTCCGCCTCCCCTCCGTCGCTCGGGTAGGAGTGCTGGGGCAGGTACTGGTTGAGGCTGTAGAGATGCGGCAGCGCTGGTCTCTGCCGTACCCCCGGAGAGGCTGGGTCTCTGGGGGTGGGGTGCTCCAGGTTTCGGGGCCTCAGCGTGTCGTACTCGGGCAGAGGAGGCGGGGGTAAGTCCTCGCTCAGGGGGAAATCTTCGGGTGGCGGGGGGAAGTCGCTTTCAATGTCGAAGCCTCCCGGGTAGTAGTCCGTGTCTATGGCGCTGGGGTCGGTGTACAGCGGGGCCGGGGACTCCACAACCTCGTACTGCGGGAATTCCTGGATTCCAGGAAGTTGAACGCTCGGCATCCAATCAGACGTGTCCCAGTGGTATCCTAGGAGACAGACACACCTTCATTATCTGTGTTAAACTGCAGGCGTTTTAGATGTTAAGGTTTAGGTTCAAACTCACGCCATGCACAAACAAAAGACAGGTCACGACACAACAGCAAATACAACAGCACAACAGACTGACAGTTAGTCCCATGAACCTGTTTTAGTACGGCAGAAAAGGTTTAAAAGTAGTCATCTGGACAAGCCTTTTAGTCACATTTACATTTAAACGATAATACATACAGCTCCATAAGCTCGGGTTGAACTTGGGGGTTTTATCACTTTACAGACTGCATCATGTAATAGTAAAAGTTAGGAAAATATTGATGAGTTGACTGTACCTCACAGCACATCCCTGCAGATAGTATTTTTATATTGTGACTGGGCCATGGCCATGCAGCAGTGATCAAATAAGTTAAAAACATTACAAAAAAAAAAGATGTCCCATAGCTTAATGCCAACTTGGCCTCGTTCTGTATGAAATTTGATCATTCTGCTTATGTTCTCTTCTATATAACTTTTAACTGTTAGTATTTTTTTTATTGATCAAGCCCTTCATGGCGAGTAACAGTGGTGGAATGTAACAAAGTAAAAGTAGTAAAGCACTGTGTGAAATTTTAAAGTGGATATTACTGTTTGAGACCTGCAGAAAAGCCTGAAGTGTTGATTTTTAACATGTTCATAACTCAGACAAAAACGCTAGGACAAAATGATCGATTTAATTATTTCTGTTGCACCAAATTCAGCACAAATCTTTATCAGAATCATCAAAAAACCTCAAAATCTGCACAAAATACTTTGACTTTTACTCTTTAAGTACATTTTTAAAGGGGTACTTTAATACTTTTACTTATTTACATGTTTTTTTCATGTAGTACTTTTATTTTACTTGAGTATTTTTTGTTCCGGTATCTGTACTTCTACTTAAGTAACAAAATTGAGTACTTCTTCCACCACTGACGTTGAATCAATTAAACAGTGCATCGAGAACACCTGAAGCGTACACGCCTGCAGTATTTCACTCCATGCACTCTGCCTCACACCGACAGGTACTGTACATGATCTAGTGTCATGGAAGCTTCTCCACACAAACACGTAGATTAGATTAGTTGAGGGGAGACGGGATTAACACAGCAATATGACAAATTCACCTGTTGGATTCTTGAGATTATGAGCCAAAATAGACTCTTTAGGAGGCCAGAGGAAAAGAAGAGAGAGAAACAACATGTCATGTTTATAGCATCTACAAGAGAAAACGGTCACAATATGAAAGGGGAATGACTTCACAATGAAAAATTGAATATTGTTCATGCTGCCATTTTCTTAAACGCTAAAAAAAGCCATTTCTATGTCTAAAAACCGTTTCTGAAATTCAAATATTTATCTTTGACAAATTTAAATTAATTTCTTTTTTTTTTTATATAGCTAATTTAATTTTTTTTTCTTTGACTATGCAAAATTTTATGAAAAAGTAAAAAAAAAAAAAAAAAAGAAGGGATCCCACCCATAAAAAAAAAAAAATATATAAATAAAAAATCTTCAACGTTTGTGAAATTAAAAAAAGAAAAAAAAAAACAAAACATGACAAAAAATATTCTAAAATCAAGTATTTCTCAGTTTTACATTAAAAGCCTATATTTTTTACTCTTTAGTCTAAGATAATGGCAGTTGTACAATTAGCACGTCACATTGGCACGATCACGACTAGCACTTAAAAGCCACTGTGTAATACCTTCTTTGTCCACCGTGTCAACTCTGGAGCTGACAAGGTGGATCACAGTCACTATGGAGGCTTGTGAGAGAAGGGGAAGAAGATGGGAAGTATCCAGCATTAGTGATAATGCTTTCACTGTAGACAAAAGTACTACAACAACACAAGTGTGCATGGTGGAAACAAGCAACATGTCCAACATACTGGACGCTAACGGACTGATAACGTCTTTCACTGCAAAAATAAAAAGCCACTTAGGTTAAAATAGAGCTGTGGAGTTTGCAGCATATTTTTCATAGCAAATCTAAATCGTGTGACTGGTTAAAATATATAGTACCAGTACAGTCATGATTTTGCTGATTGGTTTAAATTTATCTCATTTTTTATTCCAATCCAACAGATTTTTTTTTTATTTAATTCATTTGTAAAAAAAATATTTTCAAAACTTTTACTGAAATTGAAATTAGAAAACAACAATTTTTTTATTTAGTTAATTAACTAATATAAACATGCACAAAAACACTAAAATTGAAATACATAAAAATAATAATACAAATATTTTTTGCTATTTTTTGAAGAAATATATATATATTCTGATTTTTTTGTATTTATTTATTTTTTACACCAACAAATAATTTCCAATCAGTTAAAACATTAAGTGATTTATTATTTTTTTTTTTTTAATCTAGTGAAAAAAATGTAAATAATTTTCTCAAAACTACCCTATTAAAAATAAACACTCTTGAGCCATTTTAACTTCAGCAGTCATTCATGTTTGCAGTGTTGCTCTACAGTGAATGCTTTCTTTGTGGACTGCACGAGGCGATGTTCGGGGGGAGGACGAGGGAGAGGGGCACGCAGCAGGAGGTAGATGGGTTTGTTTTGTGGAGGATCACACTTTGCATGAACATACTGTGATGCTATGGGCTGTGGTCCACACTACAGATGACACACTCACTTTCCCCCAGAGATTATTCACTGAGGGAAGGCAGCAACAGGAGGAAATGGGTACTGTATACAAATGGCCCAAAGTGTGCTTCACTATGTTTTGGATGGCTTATAAGCAGCATGGGACGACCTAAGATCTTACATATGAAGAGGGACTGGAGACAGAGGAGGAATACTGGACCTTGGGAAATGGACCTTGATGACCCTGCAACTGACGGTTCAAGTGATTATTATCAGCTAAAATACTCTTAAATAATATCTGTTGACTTTACTATACCTGTTAAACTAATTTGTTCTCTGTATTTGATATATGGTTTAAACTAGTGTCAGTGGGAAACGTTTCAGAAGCACTGGGAGACCTCAGATCTTCAGTGAGAATCTCAGCCTGGAGTAATCATCAGGCTGGGAATCTATGAACTTCTTATCGTGAGGTTAAAGCACAAACCTCTAGAGATTGATTGATCATTTTTGTGTTTTTGTCTGTGTTTTTTCCCCCATGGCCAATGATGATTGTTTTGAGACCAGAGCAAAATGGTGAATAAGGGCTTCTGGTATTTTTAGACCCATGGGTTAAGTTGATTTGAAATAGATTTTTCTGTAAAACTATATGATTTGAAATTGCAACAAACGTATTCACAACCTATTTCCCAGTAAACCCGTAAGACGGGTTTCCAAACTTTTTTCACCGAGGTCAAATTGAGCATTTAACTCAGGTTTGACAAGACTTGGAAGATAATTTTTAGGTCTGTGTCACAATGCAATATGATGTTATTCAGGTTATAGAGGTAAAATCTCTTCAATTTGTAGTAAAAATACTTCCTGATCAATTGGGACAGTTTAGGAGGAGGCATGAGGACCAACAAAAATTGGTCCAAGGGCCACATTTGGCCCCTGGGCCGTAGTTTGGACAACCCTGCCATAAGAGATGATTGGTAGTCCAAAATATACTTTGTTTTGAAAAATGTTTATATACATTTTGTTTATTATTTAAAAAAAATTTCTGTGTGATTATTCCTTTTGCCTTTTGTATAATTTGCTAGCAAGTGTAGCTCACTGTTGCCATTTTGAATATTTGAGGTCGTGGTTGTTTTTTAAGTTTATATCCTTAAAGCTAAGCTACTTGTACACTATTTGTACTTCCTTGTCAACAACTAATCCCACGGTCCATTATTCACCCTCCTGTCTTTGTAGCGATGAAAAACAGAGATGACAATAAAATTATAAAAATGTGGAGAAAAAAAACAACCAAAAACATATACACAAATACCCAAATTATTCCATGTTTGCTTTAAAATCCCTCTGATAGATCTGACACTATAATTCAAACAAAGACACAAAAAATAATAAAAATCATGCTTAAAAATACATAGAAACACAAACAATGACATCATGCATAAACAAAAAGTGCTGTCTGAGTAAACCACCAAACTAGTGCATCCAAAGCCAGTTTTTTATTTTTTATTTCCTGGCAGAACCACAGCACGTGTGGCGATTGCTTCCGTCTGTCGCGGTAGTGACTGAAAACTTACAGGCCGGACCCTATTTAAAACCTGGTCCTGGATCTGTGGACTGATTTAATCCATATGGGAGCTGGTTTAGCCCCGCAGCAAAAACAAACAAAAAAAAGGGAAGAAAGAGAAAGAGAAGTGACCCACAGCCACCATTTTGTCCATTCTGAGCATGCAAAGAAATACTGTTAGCGTTCAAAAGAGCAGACTGCAAATGCATCTTGGTGTGTTATAACTCAAACTTTTTCTATATTGGTTAGTTAATTTTGAATTGTGAGAATGCAGGAGAGGAGGAGGAGAGTTTTTACCGTTGTCATCGCAGGATTCGGACTGGAAGGAGCTGAGGGAGTGGACTTCGGACATGCTCCCGCGGGTGTTGTACGGGTGGCACGCGCTCTCCTCCACTGGCTTCTTGGTGAGACACGGGTCGAGGTCCACAACTTTAGCTGGATTACAAAATACAAATACAAATCAGATGTCTGAGATTTCGAGTGTTTAAGTCTAGAATTGTGGATTTAATAAAGTACAAGTAACATGTTCAAGGCTCTTCTCAAGCTCGCTGAACCATGACTTAGAAAGAGCTCACTGGGATGGTCACAGGAAGTGGTTTCAACATGGTTCTCATCCAACGACATCTCTAATTGGATAAACTGTCTATACTTGGCGCTTAATACTATGTAATGCTATAGGAAGTATCACAATATCAATCCAAGCAGGTAAGAGTTTTGAATTAAAACTTCTCTAAAATAAATAATTTTACCTAGACATCGAGACGCTATCATTATCTTAAACAAATAAATAGGAATTGTGAAGGAAGTGACTGCGGACCAGGTAGAGCGTTGAAAGAAGCTTTATCTGACATCAGAAGAGGAAGGTACAGACATTACAAAGGAGCCGCCCCTGTACTTACACCCTGGGAAAGGTACAATCTATAGAAGGCTGGTCTACAAGGACTTAATTTTACATACTGCCCATACAAGGTCATAAATGGGTAGACCATTAACTGTAGCTAGAAGGTAGAATATATCACTGAAAAGAATGCTTGCAGGCACTGAAAAGATGGATTGCAAAACCTCTTGTCACAGGAGTAACAGGTGTCAGGGAGGACATCTTAAAATAAGCATGTGTAGCATTCTTACTGAGAAACAAGCTCACCTCAATGTTGGAGGCACACAGTATGCAACACGAGGTTTAAGAGTAAAGAAATCAAACAAAAATCATGCTTTCAATCAGTGTACGTCAAAAATTGATTCAAAATTGAGTCGAAACCAATTTTTTGATGGAACTTTAAGTAGCTATTTCTATTTATTATTTATATCTATTTATTTATTATTTCATCACTAGTTGGTACAATGTGTTTTTCGTTAAATAAAGGCTATTTATATTTCAGTTTATTTGTATTTTATTTTCACAAATAGACACCTTTAGAATATACTGTCTGGAGTAAAGCTGTTTCCCTGATGGAGACGAAGTAAAAGTCAGATACAGACCCTTAAACGTAACTGCTGAAGATGTCATATATAGTTATAAATTCAGATACAGCACAAAATCACCACACTTACCGTCATAGTCATAATCCCAGTTGGGTTTCTGTATGGAGTCACTATCTGACACTGAGTTGGATGGAGGGGGCGGGGGCAGGTTGGGCGCCACGCTGCACACGGCTACGGTCTTCCGATGGCCGTGCACCGAGTCGGGGTTAAAGGTCGTGAACTCTGGGTGCTCTGGTATCGCTGACCCCTCGAACGAATTCCTGTCCAGGTTGTTCCTCGAATCGCTGGGAATACTGGGCGTGTAGGAGATGGGCCTGACCGGAACTTGCGGCGGGATGTCGGAGTAGATGTTCTTGTTCAGCTTGGAATCAAAATACGGCCGGTGGAGGAAAGAATGTGGAATGCTGGAGCCCCCTGGTGGTTTGTCGTCCTCGGCTTTGGCCTTGCTGCGGCAGGCCCTCTTCCGGATGAGGATGAAGAGGAGCACCAGGATGAAAATGCTGGTGACAAAGACCACGATGCCGATGACTTCCTCCAGGCCAATGTTCCAGGAGGTGGAGACGAAGTCATTGCGAACCTCGGCGCGGAGCTCGCACATGAGGCCGGTGAAGCCAGACGAGCAGTTGCACTTGTACGAGCCATAGGTGTTGTGGCACTGACCGCCGTTGGAGCAGGGGTTCTTCACACACTCGTCTACGTCAGTCAGGCACCTGAATTACAACAAAAAACTTTAAATGAAACTTAAAAATTCCAAAGATATATTTATTGACCTTCATTTAGCCCAGATTCACACCATTTTTCATGACTCTAAAAGCCACCGATAGAAAAAAGGAATGTCTCGCTGAGTTAAAATCACTTGAATCTTGCTTTGAGAAGATTGGACAAGTTCAGCTTAATGGACTTTTATGATTTCAGCTCAACATTTTACCTCATTTTCATGTTCCCATATAAAACGCTCCAGACCACAACCGGTTGTTTTGCTGTCACTGAAATAATGAACTGGCTATGCATCCCTTTTCACTATTTAACTTATATACATATATGTGTATTAAAAGTTGACAAAAAACAGTTGACAAAACACTGTGATGATGGCTACGGTCGCCATGGTCAGATCAAAATGCACAAACACACATACCTCTCTCCTTGGAAGCCAGCTTCACATTCACAGACTGGACCGTCTAAACTGTCAATGCACTTCCCACTGTTCTTACAAGGGTTGTCTCTGCAGTACGGACCCATCTGACACCTAGGTAAAGAACATTATTGTTAATACATTACACGACGCTCAAAAAGTCAAGTAAATCTGGACATTTGAGGGACAAGTGTCTGTAACAGATTTCCTTCCATGTAGTTGAGGATAATATGTTGTACACCAAATATATTATATAAGCAGCTTTTAAGGTAGAAATGAGACGACTGTGTGCTGCCCGCATCTAACTGTAAAGCATTTTATCCTCCACGAATCAGAAAGTGCTCTGTTAGCCTGCTAGTTGTTATTCGCATTAGTGTGATGGCAAAACTCTGTTCTGCCCTCTGAATGTTGGGAAAGGTGCTTAAAAACTCATTGTGGTGAAAAATTACGATGATGGGATTCATAATGTAAGTGAGGAATAACTTTAGATCACTGCAAACCATTTAACATGAACTATTTCTGTTTTTTTTTACATCCTGACGACAGTAAAAATCATGTACAGTGCCTTTAAATATGAATAGGATTTTCTGTGTACCTTTGTCCGGAGTACTGTCCTCTGCACTGGCAGTAGAAGTCTCCTCCGCGGGGGACACAGGTGCCCCCATACAGACAGGGGTTAGAGGCACAGGGGCTGATCCCGATCTCACAGTGGGCACCCATGAACGAGGCCGGACATTTACAAAAGTAACCTGTGCAAAAGGAGAGAAGATCGGCATGAAAACCAAAGAATTTAGCCAAGTGCGCTTTTTTAAATTGTTAATTGCTATGACAATGGTCTCAGTTTTCCTCAATCTGAAACCCATGGATAGAAATTGAGAATATTAATCTTATTTCATGCTTGATGATATGTGCCAATGAGGTTAGGCAGATATATTTTCTTGTTTTAGGCAAAATTAACTTGAAAACAGTCAAAAATGTCATAAAACAAGTTCAAAAATGCATACACCATTACATCTAGCCAAGCAAAAAATACACAAATTCAGATTAATATTCATAATTTGGGCCATTTTAACCATTCAAGATTTTTTTAATCTATCTATTTGCTGTAAGAACTTTGCTTGCAGTGGCCGCCACAGTTCCTTTACAAGTGTTTGGTGGTAAGTCTCAAGTACTTCCTGCACATGTTACACAGAGAGCTCGAGGGGGACCTGGGGAGCATGCACCTTGAACCACGAGCGGGTTTATAATGAGGCACAGGAGTGGAACACTGGGTTTTACTGCAGTGACTTATTAGTGAAACAGACTTCAAACAAACCTGCAGCTCATGGCATTTCACTATAAAAACAGGTGAAGTCAAAGGAGTGGAGCTGGATTGGAATTACGTAAAAAATCTAGGACTTATTTAAATTAGATTAGATTTAAATTATTATCTATAAATTAGCATGTAACAATACCAAAAAAAAGAAAGACTGTACATCAAATTGGGTCTTTATTAACTTTAACATAACTATAATTAAATATTCATTGTCATTTAGGCACAAAGGATTATGGTCTTTGTAGTTACCTCTGTTTTTTTACCTTGCCACTACAAAAGATTTTAATATTGCAAGATTTCAATACAATACTACTACTACTTAGTTACATCTTACAATAAGTTATTAAATGTTTTAATGTTCTTGCCTGCTTTAATTTTATTATTGATTGTAACCTAGTTTAGTGAAAGTTTCCACTTCTCAAATTCCTTTTCAAGTAATTATTTTGTCTTTGGATCTCAGTTGTGTTGTCTTCACGATCATATTCAAATAAATTCATTAATAAAACAAAAACAAAACTTATACTGAAGTTGTAACTTTGTATACAACTTTTTATGCATCTTTTAAGGTCCTATATTTGTTTCATTCACACATGTTTGAGTGACACTTTATTATTAGTCTGTTTATATCTCCAAAGCTCAAAATGACCTATTCCACCTTGTGATGTCATAAAATAGTAGTGTTACCATCTACTTTTTATATTTAGTTCAGTAGAGATTGATAATTCCATGGCTGAAGTAAAGCTGTATGGAAATTAAAAACAACACAACTCCGGATAAGTTTTTTGATGAGGAATAACAGATTAGAAAATAGTGTAAAATGGGCCCTTTATAACGCTTGTAAGATGACATTTAATCTCACAAAAGACTGTTTCATACCTCCATTGGGCAGAGAGGTGCATGTTCCCCCATTGGTGCAGGGGTTACTGGAGCAGCTCTCCGCGGGGGCCAGAGCGCATCCGGGGGCCACGTCCACCATATCCTCCAGAACCGCGTGAGCCCGGCGTGCTTTGGTGTTCAGAGGCAGATCCTGACCGTTCAGACTGATCGCCTCCATGCAACCCCGAAAACCGTTAGCTAGGGGCAGGCTCCGTCCGTGTCTGGAGGAGGAGGGGGCGTGCTGGCGTACGTGACCCCCGAAGTAGACGCTGTTGTCCAGGTTGAGGGTGCGCAGGGCCCCCGGGGCGGTACCGGAGGCGGCGTGGACCCGGTCGAGGACGAGCTTGGCGTAGTTCCCGTCGACCTCCAGGGAGACGCTGTGCCATTCGCCGTCGTTCACCTGAGCGCTGTGCACGCAGACCAGGCCCGGGCCACTGCCGCAGTCGAACCTGTACTGCAGGCGCCCGTTCACAATCTGAAAAGAGGAGGAAAGATTTAGAGATATTTGAAGAGCGTCATCATTTGCCTGACAAGCCAGTCTCTTGTAAAAGCCAAAAGTAAAATCTGTCAGCTGGACAAAAAGTTGTAGGAGTGAAGACGTTTTGCTGCTCATCCAAGCCACTTCTCCGGTTTAATTCAGATTACTGATGGACACTGTCTTATATCTGAAGGGAGAAGCTAACTACACTGAAAGTAAAAACAACTATTGTCCAGAATTCAGTTTGTGGGCTAGGTTTTTTGAGCTGCACTGTGCCTGAGTCATACTTAGCATATTCATTCAGATCTTAATAGGTGCTATTAAGATCTGGACAACTGAGGGATTACACAGACAAGCCAGTCCTTTCAAATCAGTCCACAGAGAAAAACCTCTGTCCTAACTTGGGACAGTTCAACCACAGCTGCTAATTTCTATCTCATTCCTATATTTCATTCAACAACAACTTATTTTACCTGAGAATGAAAGTTTGGTGCTTTGATTGTTGATTCTACAGTTTTTTTTTCTGTTCCTCAGTCCTCTATGCTACTTCTCCTCCTTTTTTAATGTAAGCCGCCATGTTTGTTTTTATCTGAACAGAGTACGTCCCTGTGATTGGTTAATCCACCTGTCAATCATGCCCTCTGGAATCGGTGAAACAGGACAGGATACGGTTCCAGACCCACTTGTCTTTGTAAAGTTTTGTCAAAGTGTGTGGTTCTGGCCAGAAGTGTTTGCTAGTATTAAGTTTATTTCATGAACTTGTTTGCTTGTTTCCCACATAAGCTCTGAAAATGCTAAAAACAATGCTATACATCACGTCTAGTCTATATATAGTTAAACACAATTTTGGAAAACACCTTAATACATCTTTTCAGACTGTAAAATATTGAAAGAAGAAGTTTCATAAACATAAAAATACAGCATTGGGGAGCTATTTGTCTTATCTGTTCTTATGATTAACAACCAAAAGAATATTAATACACCCGACCAAGATAATTTTAGTTTTGCTATAAATCCATGTCAGGCACCGTCATAACTCATCCCATATCAGATCCTACTGTGTGCAGCCATTTATTGTAACAGCATCAAACACATTAGAATTTTATCTTTGTAATACGTATAAATTTACCACTCGGACTTAATCTGCGGCAGATTAATTTAAGTATGACGCAATTGTGTTTTATTAACTAACTGTAACATCTATTTATCTTCCCAGTGGTATTATTTTGATAGCATCACCATTATTATGTTTAATGTGTGCAATCAATACATTCAATTTAAAGTAACTTGGGGCGTCCCGCTTGCTGCCCGCTTGTCTCCATGGAGATGTTATTGATTTGCTATTGTTTCACTGTATGGCATTACATTTATCTCGCTTTTATTCAATTTGTGGTCTTACTATAGCTAAAAAAACAAGCATTCACACTGGCAATGGGCTCAACTCTCCACAGATCTGACCTGTAACTTGACCTGGCGGTATCAGCTGCTTCTCTCCATTGAGGCAGACGAGTTTTATTACAAACTGTGCAAACAAATAACCATGGAGAGAAGAAGAAGTGGGGAACCGTCCACCAGAAAAGTTCCATAGTGCAACTTCATCATAAAAAAAACAAAACTTGATGAAATAATTTTAATAAAGGAAGACATTTTGTTAATTTTACTTATGTTGCCACTACACGCAAGTACATCATCCAGTATCGGTACTCACTATCTTTCCACCCTCTATCTCTTTGCAAATCTGAACCAACCTAGCATTTATTTAAAAAAAAAAAAAAAAAAAAAGGTTCCATATTAAAATTAGCTTTGACAGCAACTCCTTTCATTATCATAACTTCTGCTCTTTCCTCTCCAATTTACAGTACATTAGAAAGGCTGCAGACATGAAAACTTTCCATGGCAGTTAGGGAAGAACAATAGCCTCCTTTTGGCCAGGTTTTCAAGTCTGGCACGCAGACGCTATACCAGACAAAGAATCTGTGGAAAACGGCACTGTGCCTCCCTCCCACTGTAAAAATAGTTCTTGTATGTGAGTCTTTTTTTTCTTTCTTTCCCATTGCTGCTTTCTCATACAGTAGTCTTCATGTGAAAGGTTTATAAAAATGCTTGAACTCAAATCTAGAAGGTCTCCGGAGAGGACGCGTCAGTTGTGAGTTCATAAAGTGGGTTTTAAATGGAAATTTGGGCTGGAAATAAAAAGGAGCAAGGCAAACGGTGGTTCAGAATGGACTGGGACCTTTCACAAGGTATAATGGTAAATATAGATATGTATACTGTATATATTTTTTTACTTTTTAAAAATGTCATTTAAGTTCAAATCAAGATTCAACATACTGTTTGCTATAATTAAGTGTTGTGGTTCAAGACGATTATCCAATCATGAAACAGGATGAGCCTCACTGGTCTCTCATTTGGGTTGCCAGTTTAAATGTTAAAATCCAGGAAGGAGAGGGAAGGAAAACTTATTAAATCCCACCCCTGTCTTCCATTAGAACATGAATTAAATGCTTTGTGTAAGCTTCCAAAAAACTTGCATACATTTAATTTTTTTTTTTTTTCCAGTCAGATTACTCTAATGATTGGTTGGCAAAATATAAGAATACCTACCTCCAGTATGCTGTAGTCGGTCCCTTTGGCGTACATGACAGTGGCGTGGCTCGAGAAGGTCCTCAGTCTCAGAGACAACTTCATCAACTCCTTATTGTCATTTTCCATCAGATGGTACTTGACATAACCGTTTCCATTGAACGTGAGAGAGTGGCCATCTAAATGACAGAAACAGGCAGAAAAAAATGTAATATTGAATGAAGTTTTGAGCATTCATAGAAAGTTTGGATGTGTTTGTGGGTGTTGTTACCGGAGCATTTGCCCTTCTTGCCTTCAGGACACACACAGCTGTACTGGTTTTCTCTGGGATCAGACACACACTCCATTCCCTCTGGACAGGGGTTGCTGTCGCACAGGTTGTTCAACAGGGGACATTTGCCTCCTAAAATACAGCCATATGTGGATCAGACTCGACACATTAGACATATTACTACTGCGGTTAATATTTAGTATCAGTCAAAACAGGCAAGATCTTAAAGGCCCAGTATGTAACGAAAATAGACTAAAATAATCGTGTTTATTACACTGAAAAACTTGTATCCTTACTGTAAGTGGGCTTGCATCTCCACAAACCTGACTCTTATGTGACCTGGAAGAGGGCCTCATTCTGCTTGTTTTTGTTGGGTATAATTTATCACAGTATGAAATAAACTGTATCTATCTCCATAGAGAACATTCCGAAGTATAAAAAACTTTCTATTTCCATAGAATTATGCAGGTGGTGAGCTGCCTCCAGAAAGTTACATATTATGTCTTAAAAAACATGTCAAAAAACATACGTAATTTAATATTCATGGATATTTGTGTTTCCTTGACAAGTACCGATGTACTGAAATAAAGAACAAAACTAACATCATAATACGTCACATGTTAAATGTAAATGTAAATTTTACTGGACAGGTGTTTGAAGTACTTTACCATCAGACTGTGATAAATCTTGCAGCCAGAGATGAGTAGCACTAAAAAATGTTAATTTTCAGAGTACTAGCAGGATACTTTTACTCCTACTTGAGTTATATTTTTTACTGAAGTAACAGTGCTCTAACTTGAGTAAGATTCTACAAGTGAAAAAGCTTCATGTTGAGAATATAAAATGATCTGAACATGTGTGTTTGTTGCCTCGCTCCTTTAACTGTAGGTTAAAATTTAGTCTCATTTTTGTGTCTGTCTTTTGAAAATACCAGATTTTGTGCATTATTTAATGTTTTGGACTTCTTTATCTTTATTTATACAGGGGAACCCAGTGAGAGCACTTGGGCTTACTTTTTCACAGGTGCCTTCAAATTATAAATCAGATGTTACGTTCCTACAGTTACTCTTACTTGAGTAATTTCTTGGGCCACACCTTTGTACTTCTACAAAGCTACTCTTACTTGAGTACCATTTTTGTCTCCTCTACCCACCTCTGCTTGTGCTCCTCATAACTCTCTCTGACCTCTAATCTCATGTTTACCTTGGCACTGACAGGTTGCGGTCCGGACGTGTCTGGGGGTGACGAAGCTGAGGCGTGCTGTGCTGTAGGTGTTGATGGAGCTCTTGTCCAGAGAGATGACCTCATCACAGAAGAGCAGAGGACAGTTCAGCCCTGCACACAGCTTCTGCACCACACGCACGATACGCACCCCAGTCATCTCCTCGATCACAGCCGCCGATGAGTTCAGCTTACGGAACACCACCTGCAAAAAGTAATCAGTATAACAGTGTCAATGTGGAAGTAAAAAGTACTGAAAATAACAGACTAATCAATACTAGGACCAGAATCAAAACCAGATAGTCATTTGAGCAGGTATCGATACTAAAGAAGTCTCGGGTCAGAAATGAACCTTTCCTGAAAAGCTTTATAATGATCTTGAGCTGTATCAGAACAAGTATAAGACACACAGACTAATATGGACCACTACAGAACACACCTGGACGATTTAAGGATTACATAGATATAGAGCACCACATGGTAATAAAAAAGAAAATAGATCCTTTGTGTTGAACCCTGCTTTGCACTTATGGCATTTCTTGACCCTGACAACGCACAACAGTCAAGTGAAAACCACTTAAACCATTTCAAGAGACTTCAAGAAGCTCACTGCGAGAAGACCAAGGGTTTGTAGCACTAGCAACAAAGCAAAGGGTGGCTACTTTGAGGATTTGAATAGAAAATCCAAAAAAAATATATATAATTAATATATTTGATGTCTTTTGCTTGTATCTAAAACATGTAAAGTAGTAAATAACACTGAATGAGAATGTACTTTAAGCTCCCCTGCTGCCCTCACCTCCTGGGACTGGTACGGACTCCCGGCTCTCTCCAGCGCCAGCAGCACATCCAGGTCGCCCTGCTCCGACGGCTGCAGGCTCACCAACTGCACCTCGCTCCTCCTCACCCCTGCTATGTTCCTCAGCGCCCTCTGGAAGTTCCTCCAGTAATCCCCTATGAACTCCTCCGGCGCTATGCTAGCAAACCGCACCGCTATCGAATTATCCAGGGCTTGCTGCTGAGCTTGGCGAACATGCACATTGACATCCGCTGCAGTGGTGAAGCGCCCGTCGGTCACTGTTACATTCAGGGGGTAGTGTCCGACGTCCAGCGGTTTGAGGGCGATTATTTTGCCGTCAGAGGCCGCGACGGAAAACATGGCTCCGTTTTGGTCCGAGGAGGAGGAGGAAGAAGACGAGGGGGCCAGGCTGTAGGTGAGGGTGTCGTAGATGTCTTGGTCGGTGGCGTGGATCTTGCCGAGGACGCCGCCCGGATACTCGTCGGCCGCCGTGGAGATGAAGATGTCGAGGGGTAAGATGGCGGGAGGGTAGATGCTTTCCTCAATAATGCGAACGCTGATGAAAGTGATGGAGGACAGCTGGGGTTGGCCGCTGTCGGAGACCTGAGGGGACAGAAAGATATGTTTTTTAAAAATTGTTGGTAGGGCTGCAAGAGGTTGGAAAATTTCATAAAACATGGCTTCTTGTGAGTTATAACACATGTCATGATGCTTTTACCTCCTCAAAAACATACCCGGAGTTGTGTTTTGTTTCATTTACACATGTTTGAGTAACACTAGTTTATCAGTCTGTCTACTTCTCCAAAGCTCCAAATGCTCTGTTCCACCTTGTGATGTCATGAAGCAGTACTTTTCAAGTCAACAGCCACATTTAAGCTTTAGTTCAGTTGAGATTGGCAATTCCAGGGCTGAAATCATCCAAATGATTCTAGTGAAGGTGTGTGGAGTTTAAAAACACAGTGGAGCACTTCCTGTATTACCACATGGCATCATAAGGTGGAATAGAGTGTTTTCTGTTTGAGAGAAGAACTCCTAATGCCTAAATATGCAGAGTTTGTGTGTTAAACATGTGTGAATGAAACAAAACGCAACTCCAGGTCTGTTTGTGATGAGGAAACAACATTATAACATAGATCAGAAAATACATAGGCATACATACATTTACACTTTTTTTTCCTCAATAATCATCACAAAAACTACACCCTCACTATAATACAAGTACTGTCTTTTAGGTTGATTTTTTTTTTTTTTTTACATGTGTCCAGCAGAGGGCACTGTAGCACTTCGGCTCTAGCAGCAGCACAAGAGGACAGATACTTCTTTCCCTCCTTCATAGACATTAAACATTAAAGCGGTCATCTGCTCAACTTAAAAGCCTCCGTGAAGGTCAGGGAGGGGTGCCTGCTTCTCGTCTCCCCAGGACTCTCTCTCTTTTAGCTATAGCTTTGTCATCTTTACGTTACATCCACAGTTTCTATAGTGGCAAGTCTGTGACATAGAAGAAATGCTTTACAATAACAAAGATCATACATGAAGTGGTCGGAGAGTCTGCACAATATATCACGATCAAATCAAAATCACCGTTTCACTTGGTGTAACTATCAAATTGCAAATACTAGATCTGTTGCGATAACTTATTTTGACTAGTAAATATAGACGATAAACGGTGATATTGAATAAAAAAACAGCAGAAAGAAACACTTCAGTGCTTAGTTTGCGTCTGTAATGAGTCATACAAGTTATTAAATCAAACTTTTATCACTTAAATCTTATCATACAACCAAAAAATAACCAAAAATTCCCCAGTAGTGCAACAAAAGTGTACACATGACTTTCATATACTGAAGGAGAAGTCGATATAGTGATTTTTGTGACAGACCAGGTAAAGACTGCAGTTATTTAGACAGTAGAATGAACCCTGCAAAGAACAAAATATCCTGCCTTTTGATAGAAAAATCTCGTTATACCTGTAGTTTTCGACCTCTACAAACACGCTTTGAAATGCATGGGATTCTTGTATTAGTTTATCAGTTCATATTTCTCCTCTCAAATGTGAACGCTCCTGGAGATATTCGCAATGTGCGCTCCGAACAGAATCCTACTTTTTAAATATATACTTTACCACAAATCCGGCTGCAATTACTTATTTTTTTTTACATACCGCTATATATTTTTCACTCATCAAAGCATACGTGGAGTTTTGTTTCAATCAGTCGTATAATCCTGCATATATAAGACGTCAAATCACTACAAAGTTCGCAGCCTCCACATTAAGTACAGTCTGGTGGTACTTCAGGGTGCTCCTTCGTGTTTTTAAAGTCTTGCACCTTTACCAATTGATCATTTCAGAGCTCAGATAGTTTTTACTGTGCCACTAACCTGCTACTTTGCTGTCAGCTATTGTTTTTAGCTCGGTTTACACTGCTTCACCCACCATTGCGCCCTCTGTTGGCATCTTAACAGAAAGTACTTGTACTATGTAACTTTCTGCTGAGGAGTCCTCCACCTGCTTGTCTTCATGGAAATGTTAATGTTTTGTCTATTATGTAGCACTAAACAAGTCTGTAATACCGCCAGGCCACGCTGCAGGTCAGATCTGTGGAGAAGCGAGCTCACACAC
This sequence comes from Periophthalmus modestus, assembly GCA_019594935.1. Taxonomy (NCBI): domain Eukaryota; kingdom Metazoa; phylum Chordata; class Actinopteri; order Gobiiformes; family Gobiidae; genus Periophthalmus; species Periophthalmus modestus. The sequence goes on along the minus strand of JAIEZT010001373.1, from coordinate 27,289,605 downwards.
TGTACTACTGCATGTATTTTTGAGAACTACAACACCTGCAGTTTTAATAAACGCAACATGGATGAGTTTAATGCCATACTGTGAAAGAAACAAGCTTCCTACAAAAAAAGTTACATAGTGCATCTTTACGAAATGAAATACAAAGGTGAGCGAGTCCGAAATAGTTTTAAAAATCCTGAAAAATTCATAATATCAGCCTTTTAAACCCCTACGATGTTTTCTGTGTTCGATGTTAGTAAGTACTTTGAACTCAACTCACAAAAGAAATCCCAAATATCTCCACTTTTCACTCCAACTTTGAGTCTATTAAATATTGATGTAAAAAAATCGCAGTATTTTAGGCTCAGATAAACCTTTAGTGGGCTGGGGAGTGGAGCACAAACAGGAGAGTCAGACCAGAAGAACTGAAGGGGGGAAAGTCCGATTGAGTGGGCATGAAAGAGCGCTGGTCCAGGCAGTGACAAATAGCCCCAGTAGCTGCAGCCTGACGCTTTGATCAATAGAAACTCTCTCTTTCTTTTTTCTCCCTCTCTCTCTTTTACCCTTTTGTTTGTCTCTCTCTCTTTTTCTCCCTCTTTCTTTCTTTCCCCCTCTTTCTCACTTTCTTCCTCTTTCCCTCCCACTCTCTTTATTTCTCTTTGTATTCCTCAGTCGCTTTCTTTCTTTCTCTATCTCTGTGTCTCTTTCTTCTCTCTTTGTATTCTTCCATCTATCTTTCTCTTAACCACTTCTCTCTATCTCCCTCTCTTTCTTTCTCTTTGTATCCCTCCCTCTCTCTTTCTTCTCTCCTTGTATCCTTCCATGTCTTTCTCTTTACCCCTCTCGCTCTATCTCTGTCTCTTTCTTTGTATACTTCCCTCTTTCTTTCTCTCTTTGTATCCTTGTATCTTTCACTTTACCCCTCTTGCTCTATCTGTGTCTTTCTTTGTATCCTTCCCTCTTTCTTTCTCTCTTTGTATCCTTCCCTCTCTTTCTCTTTATGACTTTTTCTCTCTATCTCCCTCTCTTAATATCCTTCAGTCTTTCTTTTTTCCCTCTCTCCTTTCCTGCTTTTCTCTTCTCCCCTCTCTCTTTTGCTCTTTGTATCTTTCCCTATCCTTCTTTTCTCTTTTCCTCTCTAGGTTTTTCTCTCCCCCCTCTCTTTCTCCCCTTTCATCTCTTCCTCTTTGACTTTTTCCCTCTATCTCCCTCTCTCTTTGTATCATTCTACCTCTCTTTCTTTTCTTTTCCTGTTTTTCCTCTTCCCCCCTCTCTCTTGTTGTATCTTTCCCTCTTTCTCCCTCTCTCTTTTCCTCTCCCTCTCTTCTTGTCCCTCCCTTTCGCTCCATCTCTCTTTCTTCCTCATTCTCTCTGACTTACCTGAGCTTGTAGCAGGTAGTGTTCTTTCGTTTTCCGGCTCAGCTCTCCTCGAGTCGCCAGAACTCCGGTGGGATTGATCTGGAAGGCGTCTCCGTGGTTACCGTCCACAATGGCGAAGCTAAAAGGCGGTCCGTTGTAGCCCGCGTCCCGGTCACTAACAGTGAGCTGGAGGACGCTAGTGCCTACGGGACGGTTTTCCTGAAAAAAAGAGAAATAAAGAATGTGTTTGTTACTTGTCGTGTGATTGTGGGACAAAGTGACAGATTCACAAACGAGACGAGGATCAGTTTTACCTCGTGTCAGACATATTCATTGTATTTATACCCGACCAGTCAAAGGTTTGAACATCTTCTCATTCAATATGTTTTTCTTTATTTTTATTACATTCTATACTTTCTATAAACACGGAAGACATCAAATATATGATGCAAGATGTATGGAATTATGTAGCAAAGAAAAAGAAGCTACATAACTCGGCAACTATTTCAGGAGACTTCATCAAGAAATCTCCTGAAATAGTTAAATAGTCTTGTCATGGTCAAGAAATGCCAAAAGTGCAAACAGGGGTTCAACGCAAAAGGTGGCTATTTGATTTTTGAGTTATTGTGCAGATATTTAATGTGTCGGTTGTATCTTAAAGTCCAAAGTTTTGACTGGTAGTGACTAGTGACTAGAACCAGGAAGTACTTCACACATGTGTCCTGTGCTCAGGTCTCTGCACTGGCTCCTGTGGCTCAGAGAATAGACTTTAAAGCAGCTCTGTGTGAACAAGTCTCTCCATGGACCAGCACCAAAGAACATCTCCCACATGTTAGAGCCACATGAACCATCTCACACTCTGAGGACTTCAGGGACCGACCTCCTGCTGGTGCCAGAATCAGGACTAAACATGGAGTGTTTCAGTTTTATGCAGCTAAAACCTGGAACAGTCTAACTGAAGATGTGAGACAGGCCTCTACTTTGACAATATTTAAATCCAGGCTCAAAATAGTTCTGTTTAGCTTTGCATATGACCGAAAGATTTTAGTAGAACGTGTAGGATGTAGTGTACTAAAAATAAAGCTAAGTAACAACGAAATGCTCCTTTCAACATTTTGCAGTTTTGCACCCACAGCCCTGTTTTAGTACAAACTTGATCAGAGGAGCTGTAGTCACCTTTTGTGCACTGTTCTCTTTGGACTAAATGGTTCAAATGAAGCTTTATACATATTTTTAGGCAGTTGATGAGCACAAACCAAATATCGGCCAATATATCAATATATCGGTCTATCTCTAAATGGGTCCCACTGCTCCTGAATGGTTTAACCCACAGACACTGAAGGAGGATCAATAAATACACCTGCATACACTGTACATGTGAAATTACCACTTTGTGCAGAAATGATCACAAAAGCCCTTCAGTTCCAAGTAGTCTTTTTTTCTCTTTCTCTTCTTTGCATCTGCCCCCCTTTTACAGTACTCTTCCTATCCCTATCTGCATTGCCGTACTTAACATGCAGCCTCTGTCTTTCAATTTACAATTCCCTCACCTCGCTCCCTCTCTCCTCACCTCCGCTCCCTTCTTGACATTCTCCTCTCGCACTCCTCCATTATATCTCTGTGTTAATCCCTCTTTCTGCTCCACCCCTCTTTCAAGCGGCGTTCCTTTATTTTCCGTGAACTCTCCCCTGGTCGAACAATGTGATCAGGGTGTACATAGCGAGCGCGCCCCTCCCCCGTACCTGGATGATGAGGCTGTAATTGGCCTGGGAGAAGACAGGCGGGTTGTCGTTGATGTCCAAAATGTCAATGTTGATAATGGTGGTGCTGGAAAGGGGCGGCAGTCCATTGTCTGTGGCTACGACGGTGAGGCTGTATCCGGAGATCTGAAAGAAATGAGGACGAGTGCCTGATTCAAAACTTAGTAGAGGACAAGTTTGCTGTTTGTGCTGAAAACATGCTGTGTGTTTTTGTTTATGAGGAATTTTTTGTGCAAAATTCACAAAAACTGGCACAAATTTGAAGGTTGTACTGGTGGGTTTCAGATTCTGATAATGGCAGAAGATCCAGATGTCCCTACTGACTGCATCGTAGTTTGCCATGAAATATCCAAAATGTAAATGCACAAATGTTGAATCTGTTCATTTCTATTAAGTGACTAGACCAGGGATGGGCAAACTACGGCCCGGGGGCCACATACGGCCCGTTGCGCTTATTAATCCGGCCCCCGAATGTGACCAAATTATGGCGCATTTCAGCTACATCAATCACATTCTCTTCTCAACCCTTCTACAAAAATTAGCTTATCGAAGAAAAGAAAAGTGGATAGTGGTGCTGAGTGTTTAATACGGAGTGGACAACAAAATATTTTTTCACCAAAGTCCAAGGCAAGTTTTTTTGCTGGCATTCAAATTAGCAAAAGCTAGCAAGCCTTTCTCTGAAGACGAGTTTTTAAAAGAATACATTTGGAAAACAATTTGTACAATGAGCCTTGTATATTCATGTTTTGCTACATGTTACAGGCCAAATCTCTAATGTCCAATGTCTCTAATATCCTGGACCCGCCCCTCTGTCAAATTTTAGAACAGATTGTGGCCCATGTGTCAAAAAGTTTACCCACCCCTGGACTAGACCCTAGAACTCACTATATTACTTCTATCTTTTTAGCTGCCCCCATCTGTTTTAAATATGATTAGCCTCTTGAATGCTGTGATGTCTTCTGAAACCCAGCAACACTAGTATTATTTAAACACTGCACACCTTACACTTAAAATAAAGTATAAATATGGATACTAGTGGCTGCACTGAAATGATCAATGATGTATGAACTTTAAAAGCGTGGGGGAGCTTCATGGTTTTCCACAGCTTAAAAGGAAGGTAGGGAGGAGTGAAGGTTTACTCACAAATGAAACAAAACTCATATGTCACAGCTTAGAATTGATGGTATTATTTAATCCTGAGAGAAAGGCGAGTTGATCCAATGCTTAATTAATTTATTTTTTAACCAAAGGAAAATAAATAAATAAATAAAACATTTTTCAGGTTATTTGTTTTATGTATTTATATAACTTTACAACACATATCATTTAAAATACTTCCTACACTATACAGTTATATCACCCCTCTCCAGCTAAGATTTCGTTTTTTTTCCAAATTCTGGACATGAACCCAGCCAATTAGCATAAATAGCCCAAGCTGCCTTTGTGAGCAATAAAACAACTGCACATTGAGCTTCCCCATTAGCCATGTCATGACGGCAATTGGATTCTGCAATTAGTTACTCAGTGGATTAAAGGCTAAGTGTGGAGTCAGCATTGTACAGACTGTAGGCTGTTTGTGTTGTGTCCATACCCGTTCCCGGTCCAGTTGGCGAGCCACTTTGAGCTCTCCTCGTGTGGGGTCGATGGCGAACGGGCTGCCCTGGTTGCCCTCGGCGATGGAGTAGTGCACGTGGTTGTACGAGGGGCCGTCGGCGTCCTGGGCAACGACCTTTAAGGGAAAATCAAAGAGCTGTCAAAATGGAGGATTGCTTTGATATAAGGTGTTTTTACATCGCTGTGTGTCGTGAATTTTTATAAGAGCATCCCAGTAACAACACAAGGCCAGAGAGGAGGTTTGCCATGGTAACGCTTACAACAACTAGCATGCTAATGGACATGCACTTCCTGATTATTGGACAGTTTTGACCTTATTTTGACCTAAAAAGCTGTATTGGGGCAAGACAAATTTTGCTCAAATGTATGGGTACAGGCCATTTAATGATTATAAGCAAATGAAAATATCACAACTAGCATGCTAACGGTGCACTTCTTAATTATCTGATGGTAAAATGCTTATAATTAGATGCAGACAGCACACAGTGAAATTATTTTGACCTCAAATACATGGATACAGGCCATTTAATGATTATGAGCAAATGAATATATGACAACTGGCATGCTAATGGTGCACTTCCTAATTATTTGACAGTAAATTCTTATAATTAGATGCAGACAGGACACAGTGAACTTATTTTGACCTCAAGAGCTGCTCAAATACATGGATACAGGCCATTTAATGATTATGAGCTAATGAAAATATCGCAACTGGCATGCTAATGGTGCACTTTCTAATTACCTGACAGTAAAATGCGTATAATTAGATGCAGACAGCACACAGTGAACTTATTTTGACCTCAAACACATGGGTACAAACTGAAAATATTTGCTTTTTTGCTATTAAAATTACTTTTTATTGTAAAAGTGTAGCTAGACCAGAGATTTTATTGTACTGACAGTTACACAAAATATATAGTTTACTTCAGGCCATGCGTAAAAACAAGTTTGTCTCACTTTTCATCTCTTCTAAATATAACACAAACAAAACATAAAATATCTCTGAGCTTCAAAATTTAGTAAAACCACAGTTTATTCCACTTTATACTTTATACCACTCTCATTCATATTACTTCGACCCCATCGCCTGTCTTCTCTGCGCGACACGGCCTTAAAAACCTCCCGAGCGCCGCGTACTGAAGGCATCCCCGGGGAAATCATCAGACAGTGAACAAGTACCAGACAACAACGGCAGGTATTAAGATCTAATGCCGAGACAATGACAAATAGGCATAAGCTTGTCTCCATCATGGCGCAAAGTGTAAAAATATGGGCAGCAGAAAACTCTATACACGTGAATGATGGCCGGGCGCTGTGAACTAACACATTTTGCTGGAGGTAACTTATTATACGCCTGACAAATGAGAAATTGTCCGTCATGTTAAAAGAATAATGGGTTATTTTTCCCCAGCAAGAAGCGGCAACGTCTATGAATTATTGTGAAATATTTTTGTATTTATTTATTATTTGTATGTATTATTTCATTCATAAAATATAAAAAGACATAAACAGAGCTATAAAGCTAAAAATACAAATGAAAAGGAGGAGAAAGAAAAGTAATCTTACGTTATCTGCCGCTTTTATAGACAATACTGATCGTTATTGAAGTCTGTCATTTTAGTACTATTTTAATGCTGTTTTGGTCATTTTTCCTAACATATACTACCAGGCAAAAATGTTCGGACACACCTATATTTACTTATTTATTTTTTTATTATTATTATTTTTTTAATTAACAACATAATTCCGTACATGTTCAAAAAAAAAAAAAAAAAAAAAAAAAAAAAAAAAAAAAAAATTGAATGAAAAGGTGTGTCCAGACTTTTGACTGGTAGTGTATTTCTGGTTTATAGTTTGATCATATTGGTTTATATGTTTTAGTTTTAGTCCAGGTTTGTGCTATAGTCCTGGGTGACTTCTGAAGTTCTGATGATGCAGATAGTGGTTCGGTCCTGGTTCAGTCCAAATTCCTCCTTGCTCCTCCTGGTTCAAATGTTGGTTTTGGTCCAAGCTTAATACTTAAAACGTTTCTGGTTCCCAAAGATCCAGTCCTGGTTTAAAGTTAATTCATATTTAATTTGGTCTGGGTTGAATCCTGGTTACTTTAGCTCTAGCAGGTCATGATTTAAGTCCTGTGCTTCCCGAGTTTCAGGGGCAGGAAACCCGAGGGGGGCGACTGAGACTGCAGGGGGCCCCATAGCTTTGTCTGGTTAGACTTTGACCTGACCCTCAAACCATTAGAGGGTCAGGTCAAAAATTCAACTTGAACTAATTAAATTGTAAAAATCCAAGAGATAAGATGGGAAATGGAGTATAAGAACAAAAAAAACTCCAGTTGTTGAGCATTTGTGGGGTTTTCAGTATAAGCAGGGGAGGAAAAAGTGTGGGTACGACTGGTTTAATCCTAGTTTACAGTTGTTTTAATCCTGCTTTCCTTCTGATACAGCTGCAGTTCCTAATCCTAATTTTGATTTGGTTTAATCCTCCTGTACTTTTCTTTAAAAGGCCCATTTTACACCATTTTCTGGTCTGTTCTAGTGTTGTTTCCTCATCAAAAACATATCTGGAGTTGTGTTTCGTTTCATTCCCTCATGTTTAACACACAAACCCTGCATATTTACGCTGAGTTCTTCTCTCTTCACACACAAAACACTCTGTTCCACCTTGTGATGTCATGTGTTAATACATAGGAAGTGCTCCACTGTGTTTTAAAACTCCATACAACTCCATTCATTAGAATCATTTGGATTATTTCAGCCCTGGAATTGCTCATTTCTACTGAACAAAAGATAATAGCTGTTAACTCTAAAACCACTAAATGACATCACAAAGTGGAACAGAGCATTTTGAGCTTTGGAGATGTAGGCAGCCCAATAACTCATTTACTCAAACATGTGTGAATGAAACAATACACGACTCGGGGTAGGTTTTTGATGAGGTAGCAGCATTAAAACATGTCTCAAAGCTCAGAGGAGTACATTTTTCACAACATAACCGCTATAAAAACCATATAATGAGAACTTCTCTTGCTCTCACCGTCAGCACAGTCTTGCCCAGCTCGGCGTCCTCGCTCACCACCGCCGTGTACGTGCTCTGGCTGAACACGGGCGCGTTGTCGTTGGCGTCCGTCAAGTTGATGTTGACGGTTGCCATGTCGCTTAAGGGGGGCGAGCCGCCATCTCTAGCTTCCACGGTGATGTAGTATTCATGGGACAGCTCGTAGTCCAGCGGCTCGATCACAAAGATGTCGCCTGAGGACGCACGAAACACTGTGATTACGGAAGGTCACGCAGGATGACAACCCTACTCGATTCTCCACAGATCCGACCTGTAACTAAGTGGTACTACATCCTTGCCTCCATGGAAAAAAGTACTGTAGTAGTAGCAGAAACCAGTGGTAGTAATTATGCTATGATGGTGCCTACTAGACATAATATCATAGCAGTTTTACATATTTTTTTTCAAGTTTTTTAGATCATGCCAACATTTATCCCAAAGCACCTTCGAGTTACTACAAAATACTACTAGCGCCATAAATTTTGCAGTTCCTGAGCGTCTGAATACGCCGGCAAACCACAAATAACATTGCACAAGACTCATTTAAAATAAATCAAACTGCGCTAAGCTAAACGTCTTGGACTCGCATGGCTTCGCGTCAATAAAGAGGTTTTTTTGTTAAGCTGAAGCCGTGCGGCGAGCCAGTAACAGCTGACATAAAAGAGGGTGTTGTTTTAAAATCTGTTGAAACGATGGGAACACAGTTGGTGGTGAGTTACAAATGTCAGAAAAACAAAGCTGTTGTTTTTGATGTCTCCTGCAGCTAAAAATACAACTTATATTTCTTTTATTGCAAAGTTGTGGTTAGGTTTAAAGAGGCGCTAGGCAATTTACAATTACTCTCACTTATGAAAAAGATGAAATGAAAAGAGTTATAGCCTTTCTAGATTAATTTGGTATACAGTATGTTAGTTTTAAATTTAGAAGCTGCTATAATTAAAACGGCTTGATGTCGGTTTAAAAAATTGGGATTATTAAATGGCTGGAGGAAGTGTCTGGGGTGGGAGAAGTCTGTGACATGCTGCTTAGACTTCTGCCCCTGTCACCTGGCCTCAGATAAGCGGAAGAAAATGGATGGATTGTTAAATAAATAAATATCCTAAAGCAGGGAAGTCAAACTCAAATTCACAGAGGGACAAAATTAAAAACTGTGACTAAGTCGTGAGCCAAACTAAATATTTATTCAAACATTTTCAGAAGGAGTGGATAAAATTTGAGTGAGGCGACAGGTAGCAGATGCTAATGAGTGTGAACAGAAGTGGTGGGGGCCGGCACCAGCACATTTGCAAAGCATTCTGGGATCCATAGTATTAGAGGTGGATGTGACTCATACATATTGATATGATCTCGCGGCCCAAATATAATTATATCGAGGGCCGAATTTGGCCCGTGGGCCTGAGTCTGACATGTCTGTCCCAAAGTAACATAAATTTAACCTAATAAAACATTACAAAGTTTAAAATACTGAATTTAAAATCATTTAAACTTTGAACCCTGCTTAAACTGGCACCCACTGATATTCTTATTCCTTTGGTTAAAATGGTAATGCAGCCTCCTTCAAAACAGGCAAAACATAATCAATCTGTTTACTGTAAGTTCATTTCTATGATACATAAAAAAATACTACAAAATGTACCTTCAACACAAAATCCAGTGACACATGACATACCTGTGTGCGAATCCACGCTGAACATCCCGTGCTCATTCCCGCTGATTATGCTGTACGTGATTTCCTGGTTAGCCTCCGTGTCCCGACTCGCCGCCAGCACCCTCAGGATTTGCGTTCCCACGGCGACGTCCTCTGCCACGGTGGCTGTGTACTCGCGGTGCTCGAACACTGGGGGGTTGTCGTTGATGTCCAGGACAGAGATCACCACTTGTGCCATGGTGGAGTGGTGAGGTGAGCCCTGGTCGGTGGCTTTAGCCGTTAGCTCGTACACGGACTGAACCTCGCGATCCAGGGGGCGCTGCAGGCTGATCACGCCGCTGTACTCGTCGATAGAGAAGAAGCCGTCGGCCGAATCAATCAGTGAGTAGAGGACGTCGCCGTTGAGACCTGGAAAGAAAAAAAAAGGAAATAAAAATCAGAAAACTGTTTTACGCCAGAGTAACAACATTTCCATGGAGACAGGCCAGGCCAAATAAGAGCCAGGTTTGTGGAGATGCAAGCCCACTCAGAGTAAGGACATACTTTTGTCTAACAACCTTCGTTCGTCAGTAATGTTCAATTTTACATAATGGGAATTTAAACAAATAAATAAACAAATAAATTTAAATAATAAAGAAAACTCCCGCACACTGTCTCACTCTTTATTCACTTTTATTCTCACAACGTTTCGCTCCCTCTGACCTTCCTCGGGTTTGAGTACAGCCCATTCCCCTCCTCTTATATAAGTTAAGGGACCACCCCCTTCAGTTTAATCAACCAATCACAACAGTGAAAAAACATACATTTACAATTAGACCCCAATGCACCTGCAAAATTAAAATTAAAATTGCGAGTTAAAAGGCATGAATAATTACTAGAAGAATATAAAGATTATTATTACACTAAAAAGGCAGCATTTTCTTAACATTTGACATTTTTTTAACAAAATAAGTGACACCCCCTACAAGTTTATATTTTATATTTTCAACAATATAAAAAAATTAATAAAACATTTTAAAAAATTCACCAGTTTATTATATTTTCAAGGTCAAATGTCCACACACAGCCCTGTATCATATGGCTTTACTTCATGGTTTAATTTAGACATTTTTGACCACTTAAGTTTACGGAAATACATTCTATATTTTGTTTCACAACTCGTCACATTTCCGTCACTTGACAACATCATTAGAATTTCATAAGCCCTTGACTTTAAAAGCTCGCTCCTCCCTTTAAACTGATGTATCGATTCTTAAATGATTAAAATCGCTGCCTCCCGTCGACACTCTGACGCATCAATCTTTTCCTCAGTAGCCTCTGATAAACCGAAGCCGTAAACTGTCTCACCCGTGCCGTTGTCATAACTCACGTCCTCCCACTAGCAAAGACGCTACTAGCAACGAGACAGAGACGGATCACAATAATAATGCTAATGCCTTCCTGCAGGTGGCCCCCATTTGGAATCTGCCATTATTTTCCCATTCATCAGGTGCGTGGCTCTGTCCTCCGCGGATCTCGTTATCACTCCGAAGAGGGGGCCGCGGGGGAGCCCTGCCTACGCGCTTCCCAATCACTTACCACCAGTTTGATCATCCTCCAGACATAATGGTGCTTAAGGAAATTGTTCTGACTTGGGAATAGCTCGACTTGTTTATCTGCGCTGTAGCTAATGACGCCGCATTAGAGGGAGAGACAGGGCAAATCGAGCCAAAAAACGGTGTAATGTTTTGAGTTAAGTCTGGAAAGTCACGGTTCAATATTTATGAGTTACTGTGGGTAAGGTGATAGTATTGTAGAAATGGTAGCTTTTTGGCAAACCTGCTCTGACAAGCTTTTAGTGCTGTCATTACTGTCGAAGGATCGAGATTTTTAAACTGTATTTTCTTCATGTTGCCTGCGCTGAAATAAAGGATCATGGTCTATGGATGTTTGCCAAACACATTTAGCTTTGAGTCTGAAATGTGATTTACGATATTACTTCAAATTGCAAAGACACAAAAGATTATCATGTTTACATCAATAAAGTTGCAGTATAGTTACATTATGGCTGCAACTATCAATTATTTTGCACAATGTCACAAAAGTCACTGACAGTTGAAATAATTAATAACTCTTTTGTTTCTAAATATTTTTCTTTTATTTTTTCCAGAGCATTCAGAACGACCCTTCCGACATTAATATGAGCAAATATAGCAGCGAGGAACGAACCCTCATTGTACAGTGATACTTTGAGTCACATGGGTCAAATTCAGCGGTGTCGTCGACATTTTAATACCAGAGATGCCCCAAGCGTAAATGCCATTAAAGGAATAATAAGTGGTTTTCAAAGACAAGGGGCAGTATGTGATCTCCACAGACCTGACTAGTCCCGATTTCTTCCTGTGGGGCTATGTTAACGAAAAGGTGTTTGTGAATAAACCTCAGACAATAAACGACTTAAAACGTAATATCGAGGATCAAATAAGAGCCATAAGCCCGGAAATGCTTTAAATGTTTTGCAAAGAGTGTTGGATCAGGCTATTCAGTGCTAAATTAAAAATGGTGGACACTTAAAAAAAATTATTTTAAAAAATTAGGTCATTTTTACTTTCCCTAGTTTAAGTAGTGATAAGTTCAAGTGTAAGTGAACAATTATAACCGTATATATTTCCAAAAATCTCAGAAGGTTCAGTTTACCTACTGCTACAATTTGGTGAGTAAAACTTAAGAATTATAGGACCTACTGACTTTTTTTATTCCATTAGTCATCATAATTCCACTTGGCTGCAGCCCTTGATGAATGCACAGATATTATACAATCGTTACATAGCAATTTGCAGTTTGCGTCTTCTCAAGATTTGGGTCTTTAAATTTGTTAAATGTAGAAGCAAAAGCATTCTACACTTTCCATATTGTAGCAGTTGTTGTGCTGTTTGTGTGTACAGAGTAAATGATTCCTCTCTGTCAAGATGGCACACTTTGTTCCTTTGCTATGACCTTACATTATTTATAAGGCTGTTCATGTACATAACAAAAAGAAGGGTAAAACCGTTGCTTTTGCCGAGTGTTGCCGTGACGGTGACGCAAACAACAACTAGCATACAAACCCGCACTTCCTGATTAGTGATTAAAATGCTTTGTAATTAGATCCAACCATCAAACAGCAGACATATTTTGACCTTGAGAGATGCTTCTACAATATAACGACAAATTTTGGTTAAATGAATGAGGAAAAAATCAAGTACATGACCTTTACTGTAGTTGTTTTTATCTGCCTTTTTTATGGCAAGTTTGCACAATCAATATTACTTCTACAACTTCAAGACAACATGTTTTTAATTTCTAAGCTCATTATTTTTAGCGTGGCCCTGACAAACTGCCATACATTCAACTAATGCAAATCGATGCTTGTCTTGCCTGGCCCACTAATGCTAACTTTACACTTAGCCTGAAGCTTTTCCTTGACTTTTTATAGACAGCTTATGTTGTAACCCGTCTTTCGCTACAGAAAATCTATAAATCCTCCGCAACGTCGCTGAATACTGAATCAACCCGGCAACTGGCGGGCAAGTGTAGAGGTCACGAAGGCGAGTTAGCCGAATGAAAAAGGTTAAACAAAAAAACGATGAGCTGCAATGCACGCAACTTTGGTTTATCGCGAATCAAGGGTTGTAGGTTGTTTTTTTTTTTTGACAGTCTGACTTACAACGAGGAGAAAGTTGTGTCTGCCGGAGATAACATTTGAAAAAAAAAAATCCATTCAAATATGTATTCAGACTGTAGGACCCGTGGGCCAAAACAGCTGTTGTCAAAACTGCGTCAAATATTGAGATAAAGCGTGTCTCCAAGGGCAAGGTTACAATCGCATTTTGATGGCCGACGAGTAAACAGTTTGAGTGAAATTTGAGAGAACTGGGTCAATAACAATGTATGCCTCCGCTGGCTGGCTCGGCACGCGACACGGGACTTGTCAAAACTCCCGAATTTATTCCAAATGACGCCATTTTGAGATATGGAAGTCAAGTCAAATCCCTAGCTCCATCGACTCGGGGTATCTCTAAATAATTATTGCCCCTCGGCGAAATTGAACTGCAGGTTTTTATAACATTTGCTTCATGTGCCTTGGTATTCAAAGTGGGAAGCAATTTGGTGCCAGTAGAGCCTCAGGGAAGAGATGTCTCAATACTTGTCTTTCACAGTTTACCAATGTGTTCTGAGGGAGTAGATTTGAGCATCCCTTTAATACTGTCAAGCTGTCAGAGGAGGAAAAAGTAGGGAAAAAGGGAGGATGGTACAAGAGGCATGGAATTTCTGGCAGCGAATTAGTTGAAATTTTCTCATGGGCGAATGGGAGGCTGCAGAAACAGAAAACTCAGGGGGTAACTTTGGGTTTTGTTTACAAGAAACTGATTTTTGGAGGCATCTTAAATATATTTAACATAACCTAGTGATGAACTGCACTAGTATCTAAAGGTGCACAATGTAATTTTTCTAGTGGAGGGTCTGTGCTTTGTCTGGAATGTTCCACAGTATGACATTAAACTTATTTTTTTTCCATGAAGAGTAGTTGGTGATGCCATCAGGCGAACTTATATCTGAGGAGAGGCAAGCCAACTCACAGTAACAATGCATACTTTACAAGTTATTTTTGAGCAATTAAAGCACTTGTAATGAAATATATCAGGGGTGTCCAAACTATGACCCCGGGGCCAAATGCGGCCCTCAGATAAATTTTTATTGGCCCTCAGGCCTTCAGTTGAACTGGTGCAATTGATCATAATCAGTACTTTTTATGGCAAATTTGAGTAATTCTATCAATATAACCTAACTAACATCACATTTCATTGTCATACAGACCTAATGTTAATATTTCAAGCTTTATTTAAAGTATAAAGTCAAAACTATGTTAAATGCACCATCTGATTATCCACTCTATTGACCGCTCACCCTCTGTGTTGAATATTTTTCAAGATATGGCCCTCAGTGAAAAGAGTTTGGGCACCCCTGAAATAAATGCAGGATAGATATATTTGTTGGCAGACTGTGGAACATTTCATCATCTCCATGGCGATACGCAGGTAGCAGATGTTCCACCATAAACGTTACATAGTACACCTTTAACATTGAAGTTCCTGGCCTTTCTGCTGCAGCACAGACACATACTGAAGGTTTCTTTAAATAACTGAAAAATGTGTCACTTCTAGAGCAAACAAAAATCAAATATGTTTAATTCTTGTTGCAAACTCAGGCAGGTGCAAAAAACGTCATTTACTCCCTATCAATAGTTTGCAATAACCTGAAAGGTAAAACAAACAAGAAGCACTGGCAGGGCTGTGGATGTGCATCGGGCGGGTGGAAAATTGCATTTAGGCCTTGTGAGAATTGCGGCTGAAGGGAAAAATTTCATTAGAGTGTAATGGGGCTTTTAATTTGAGAGGTTGATCACTCATGAAATTTCACATTTGTTATCCTCCCTTTTGCCTTTTTGTGTTATACAAATGGCTAATTGGAAGATAATAACCTGTATGTTGTGAGCACAGTTTTGGCTCTATGTGGAGGTGCATATCTCCACAGAGGAGTGTTCAGAACAAGATTAATTATACAGAACATTGTCTTTATAAAGCTCTAAGTAATTGTAGTTGCGTGAGTAGCACTTTTCTAAAACAAAAGTGAATGTATGTGTGTTTATAACTAACTAATTTATAATTAATTTGCAAAGAAAAAGTATTTTGTTTTTAAAAGTTACAAATCCAAGGTTTATATCGCTTTCCAAAAAGAATATTCCAGCCATTTTAATCACGTTTGTACTTTAAAACTAGGCTAAAAACAATACAATTAAAATTTACTGCAAAAATACACTATGAAACGTTTCTGATGAGTGAGTCCACCACCTGCTTGCAAAGAAATAACATCTCCAGGGGGACAGGTGTGAGATGACAGACGAGCAGATGTCCCTCCACCAAAAAAGTTACATAACACCCCTTTAAATGCCAAAATAACAATCCCAACTTTGTCAATAACCGTCAAATAATCATTAGCCAGCAAAAATTCACTTTTCGCAAGGCACTTTTTGTACAAATATTTGTCTTACCGGTATCGACATCGGTTGCCATCAGTTTGGCCACATAAGTCCCGATCTCGGTGTTCTCAAAGACGGTGAAGGAGTAGGGGTCAGTGGTGAACTGTGGCGCGTGGTCATTCACATCTTCAACAGTGATGAGAACGTCGGCCTCGCAGTACCGTCTGCCGCCATCCATCGCCCGCACTTTGAACCTGTGCTCCTCTGCCTCCTCGCGGTCCAGAGGTTTGGAGGTTTTCAGCTCTCCTACAAGTTTAAAAATGTATAGAAAATGGCCACAGTTAAACAAATAAATCAAGTATATCGTGGACATATCTGAGAGATTAGAATATTGTTATGTCCCTTAACACTATAATTCCAATGTTCAGTATCTAACCCAGAAAAGTATCAAAAAAGGCTGTAATGGCTTACTGGAGAGAAGACAACAAAATAAATAAGTAATTGAGAGAGAAAATGGAGAAGAAAACATCGGACTTGGCAGCTAAAAGCAGCTGAAAGTGCAGCGGGAGATGAATCAGCCAACATTAGATTTCTCAGAATATTTCACACAATTTTGGTTCTTAAAGAAGTTTTTGTTCACTGGCAGATGTGGATTACGGCTTGGTCAAATATTGAGGCTTAGTTTGAATAGTGATTCTTTGTTTAAGAGGTTTTATTTGTCTAAAACCGGATTGAAGTGATTAAGTGGCATTGTTTTCTATTTTTTAGCACTGCAGCCAATGGAGAGATTGGTTTACGGGATTAATCTGAAATATTTGCAAGAAAAACTTTTTAGATTTTATTAATGCAATGAATATATGGCATGTATTTACGGGCTTTTTTAGCTATGGTACTTTCCTTAGGTGTATTTCATTCATTCTTTAACAATAAACGATAAAACAAGATTGTACTATACAAAGTTTAATTAAAACCATGCAGTGCTCCACAGGGCTGTAGGATTTAGGGGGGAAATCTAATTGGATTCTGTCCAGAG
Organism: Periophthalmus modestus; assembly: GCA_019594935.1. NCBI lineage: Eukaryota > Metazoa > Chordata > Actinopteri > Gobiiformes > Gobiidae > Periophthalmus > Periophthalmus modestus. The sequence goes on along the minus strand of JAIEZT010001373.1, from coordinate 27,273,157 downwards.
TGCACATGGTAAACTACTCAAGACCGAAATATGAACTTATAAATACATTTCAGAGCAAGTTTGCAGAAGTCTAAACTACAGGTACAACAAACCTCTATAAAAACACAGGTTATTTTGTTCTTTGCAGAGAACATTCGACTAGGTAAATACTGGTGATTTAATCATTTTGTCAGCTCAAAGTGTGATTTCGGATTTGAGTTGGATACATTCTTCAGCCCCAGTGCCACAATAACACTATGTGGTTATTCCACATTACGACTTCTCATAAAAACGTATTCTTTTATTGTGTAAAACATAAATACAAACATGCTCTTCTTTTGTGTTTGGATGTATTCTTGAGGCAGTCATAAATTCCTCATATTGTGTATGGGGATGTAACAATAGCTAAAATATGGTGATATTGAATCGTCAAAAGTGTCACAATAATATCATGTGTCAGAATATATTGAATTACAAGCTCCTTTGCTTCCTTAGTTTTTTTGTAGCAACAGCTAATAAACATGTGGATCTACATTAACCACAATCCATCTCACTGCAAACAACATGAAAAAAAAAGTTATGTGTGTGTGTGTGTGTGTATATATATATGTATATATATGTATATATATACATATATATACACTTTTTTTTATCAACCTCTCCAGAATATCGTAATAAATATCGTACTGTGAAATGCATATCATAATAATATAATATCCATGAGATTTGGATAGCATAGTGTTCCTAGTTTCGGATCACATTACTTTCCACACCCGGGAAACCCACCTGTGTCAGGATCAATTATGAAGAGTTGGGCTGCTTCTCCCAGGAGCAGGAAGGAGATCTGGCCGTTGGAGCGGATGTCTGCGTCTGAGGCGGAAACTTGGAGGATGAGTCTGCCAGCGGGGGAGTCCTCTGGGACGCTCTCACTGTACAGGGTCTGAGGGCACACGGCGCAGCGGGGGCGGGAAGAAAGACGCACAAGTGAATCAAACGGGATGAAAGGAAAAGAATGGGAAATGGATGGGAGTTCGTTGGGCGGTGTTTTCCATGGTTAGAATGTGGTCGTAGTATGTGGGTCTTGGTTCTTGGATTATCATTTTGATCATTATAATGGGTGTGACTGAGTACAGTAGGACTTAAATGATAAACTGTTATAATAGTGACAGTCAACTTTAACAGTACTTGTATTTTGACAATCGTAACCATTAATGGGGGTATATAATAATCGGCCATCGGCCCCTCCGACCACCACCAATCATTCACGCACACGCCACTTTCATACTAGGCAAAGTGGGGGAAGCGTCTTGCCTAAGCGGGACTTAATCCTCCAACGTTTGGGTTGGGGGACCAAAGCTCTAACCACTGAGCCATATAGACATTATAGGCAGACTGTCAATAGTAATACACTTTATTTAAAATTATAGTTTCGACTAGTCAACTACTAAAATAATTGTTAGTTTCAGCCCGAGAGTATAGTATGCTACACTGAGCTGTTTCTGTTTCATTTCTGCAACTGAACTTAAAGTTTTCTATGCAATTCCATACATTATGTAAACTTTCTGGTGGATGGTTTGCCACCTGTTTGTCTCCTAGGAAATGTTATTACCTCAAATGTTTAACAGTAGGGCATTAAATAGAAAGTCAAATTACAGGTCAGATCTGTAGAGCAATGGGCCTGCTCACTGCAAGAATGAAACTCATGGAGACAAGCAGGTGGCACACTCGTCACTATAACTAATAACATAATGTATAGACACAAACCTCTGAATCTAAATGTCAGCAACAATTTATAAGTAATTGGGAATGGAAAACAAACTGATTTATACTGATGTAAAGTATTCATAAACCAAATAGAGCAAAATACAGCCAGTAACAGTCTTTACCTTTTCGCAGACTGGGCTGTTGTCATTGGCGTCCAGCACCTTGACCTCCACCACAGCCTTAGCGGTGAAGATGCCGTCGCTGGCAGTAATGTTGAGGAGATAATTGTCCTTCTCTTCACGGTCCAAAGATTTCCTCACAGAGACCTTCCATTCATTCTCAATGTGCTCGATTGCAAATTGCCCAAGAGGGTCCCCTCCTGTTTGGAGTTAAAGAGAAGCACTTTAGAGTGATCAACAACTCCGACCTCCCACTTAAAAGCAGGGTCATTAAGAAGACAACCATTACGAGCTAAATAGTGAGTTCTTTCCTGCTTAAAAATCTATTAATTATAAGTGATTCTTTAAGTATTCATTAAAAAGCAAGCTAGGTTTTTTTTCTCCCACACAAATGTTTGCTCCGCATTTATTCTACCCACCAGGAAAACAAGTGTGACAACCGTTCACAATTCAAGTGTTTTTTTCTTGATAGATACTTGACATAGTAACTTATTCATACTAGCTAATTAGCACCAGAGGAACCATTTCACATAATTATACATTTCTCTATTATAATGTCCCAAATATTTGGCTTGAGCTTCCACAGATTAGGCCCCAACTGTCTCCGATCAGATAATAGTAATGTGTAATTGTTGGAAGATGAGATATTATTGTCATATAAAGTGCAATACAAGCGTAATCTCCAGTGCTTTGCTATGAATTGTGTGTAGACAAAGGGAGTAAACACGTCAAGATTCTCCATTATCTGTTCCCCTTTTGCTTCTATTTTTGGTCAGATGCATCCATGATATCAAATGGTCCATAATTCACAAAACTTAGTCCCACACTGCAACACAAGTTAGAAGTACAAATGTAGATAGCTCATATTATGACAAAATCTGCATTTCTTTACTATGATTTAATTTTATTTCTATATAACTTTCTGGAAGTGGCACGTCACCTGCATAATTTCATGAAAAAAGAAAGTTAAAACCATACTTTGGATCATTCTCATGGAGACAGATAAGTATTTTGCCATACTGTGGAAGATTACAGCAAAAGTAAGAGTCAGGTCTGTTGAGACGTGAGCCTTCTCAAAGTAAGGATGCAAGTTTTTCAGTGCAATATATATATAAAAAAAAAAAAACAAGCTTTAATGTTAGACCCTGTTAGTTTAAGGGAATTGAATAGTGAATGGCATATTTATCCTTTTCTTGTTCAATAAATGTGCTCAGTTATAAATACATTTGAGAACATATAAAATCACTCACCTGTAATGAAGTAGTTGACTTGTTTGTTGATCTCTTCAGAGTCGTCATCTGTAGTGCTGAGAATGGCGATCACTCCTCCAGGTGGGTCATCCTCACTAACTGTTCCTTTATAGATCTCTGCAGTGAAGCGCGGAGGATTATCGTTCACATCCGCGACAGTTACATCCACCTGCGTGCTCGTAACATGCTGTATTTTGTCTCCTTGATCCGTTGCCAGGACGACAATGGTATACTCGTCGACTTTCTCGCGATCGAGCTCTTTCAAAGTCGTGATCCACCCGGTTTCACTATTAACGGCAAAAAGCTCTGAGATTTCCGGAGACTTTTGTTTGGAGTCAAGGCTGTACACAACATGGCCGTTTGTCCCAGAATCTAGATCGTTGGCTTTGACCTGAATGACTTGGGTGCCACTTGGGAGGTTCTCCACAACTATTGCTTCGTACGGATCGGATTCGAAGACAGGTTTGTTGTCATTAAGATCTTTTACTTGGATATTGACATTAACCGATGCAACAACGTCATAGTCTTCGTGTTTGGTTTGGGCCAGAAGAGTTAGCTGGTACCATTTGGTGGTCTCGTGGTCAAGACTTTTTTGTAGCTTCAGCGTTCCGGCATCTCGGTCAACCACAAACACCTCATTCTCGTTGCTTTCCGGAGTGTTCCCCCTTACAAGAGTATAAACAACCGGTAGCTCACTTTCAGCTTGAATTACGTCAATTTCTGTGCCAATGGGCATGTCTTCTGCAATGGCATAGCGATAATGTGGTTCGGAAAATTTCGGTATTGGTGTTTCTGGTGCCACAATTCTTATGTGAACTTTAACAACTGAATGTTTAGATGGATTTCCAGTGTCTTTTGCTCTGACAAAGAAAGCATAAAGTTCGTTTTCAAGTCCGATTAGACTCTCTTTGGTTGTAATGACCCCTGTTGTGGGATGGATTTCAAAGTTTTCGCCGACGTTTTCAACTTCGGCTTCGATTGAATACTCTATGTCAGCGTTGGTGCCCTCATCCATGTCCGACGCTGCAATTTTGACAACAGATGTTCCTCTTGGGGCATCTGAGGCAATGGTTGCTTTGTATTCTGCTGCCCTGAACTGCGGGGAATTGTCATTGACATCAGTGAGAATGACATTGACCGTGCTAAATCCTACTTTTCCACCAGCATCTTTGGCTTCCAGAAAAATTGGAATAACTTTCTCAATGGCATTCTCCCGATCAAGAACCTCCAAAGTGAAAATCTCACCGTTGCTTTTAATGGAAAACTTGTCTTTTGCCAAATCGTTCACAATTCTGTAAGTTATTTGTCCATAAATTCCTTCATCATCATCCTCGGCCTTTGCCTCAGCTACCAAGGTACCAGCAGGTGAATTTTCAACAAGTTCTACCACATATTCGGATTGCGCAAAGGTTGGGTTGTGCAAGTTAGCTCCAACAACTGTTATTAAGACATTTCCTGATGTACGGAAAACGCCATCCGAAACCGATATGGTGATGTTATAGAATGGTTGCATGTGTGGGCGACGGTGGTTAGACACAATAATAGCTCCAGTTTGTTTGTTGATTGCAAAATTTTGGTCATCATTGCCAGAAAGAATGGAAAACTCCAACTGATTCATGTCAGAACTATCCGCATCAGAGGCTTGGACTTGTGTGACAAAATAGCCTCTTGGGGCCAACTCGCTAATTGTGCAGTTGTAGACATGCTCTGTAAACACTGGTGCATTGTCATTGAGGTCTGTAACATCAACAGTCACAATAACTTCACTAGACAGAGAAGGAACTCCGAGATCAACAACCTGAACTTCTAATTTGTGTTGCTGGATTTGCTCGTGATCAAGCTCTTTTGCAGTTGAGATCACCCCAGTGTCGCGATCAATCGTAAAATAAGGCGAGTGAAGATGAAAGAAGATCTCTTGATTGTTGCCAGTATCGGCGTCATTGGCATCCACTTGCAACACAGACGTTCCGATCACAGATGCTTCGGAAATGTTAGCGTAATAAGCTTTGGAGAGAAACTCGGGAGCGTTATCGTTCACATCTTCCAGAATAATATCTACGAAAACATCTGAATGTGCGCCTGTCAGAGAGTCAGTAGCTTTTACGTTCAGTTTATAAGCAGGATGGGTTTCAAAGTCGAGTGGCTGAACTACGTGAATGACGCCAGTATTAAAATCGATTGAAAACTGCTTAAAGGGGTCACCCTCTGAGATTGTGTACACTATACGGGGACCTTCTGAATCGTTGGCCTGGACGTGGAGGACAGGAGAATGCAGCTGGATGTTTTCTGGGATTTCAATGCTATAGAAAGGCTTTTCAAACACTGGCATTGCTTTGTTCACTACGGTTATTGTCACTTCAACTTCGGCAGAGAGAGATGGCTCGCCATTATCCCTCGCTATTACCACGACAACAAAGTCCCTATTAAGCGAGTCTTTGTCAAACTTTTCTCGGAGTAGGATCTCGCCAGACGGAGTAATTTCAAAGTGGTCTAGATGTTCTTTGAGTTGATATTGGATATGGGCATTGGCACCGGTGTCTCGGTCCACAGCTGAAACTTGGAGTATCATATGGCCTTCTTCAGCATCCATTTGAACTAAGACGTGGTAGGGACGGTTCAAGAACATTGGCTTATTATCGTTTACATCATCGACAGTAACAGTTAACAGAACGTGAGCTGTTTCATCTGGGTTGGCCTCTCTTGTGACCTCAACGACAATATCAAATTTATCCTGTGCCTCACGATCAAATGGAATACCAGTAGTCGAGACCACCCCTGAAGTGTGGCTTATTTTGAATCTACTATCAGGGTTCAATATTTTGTAAAACAGTGGTTCGTTGACTTGGTTTCCGACAGCTGCAATAACTGCTAGAGTCTTTTTCTCTTTTGAGTTCTCTTGTACATGAGCTTGGTAGGATTGTTTTGTGAATTTCAATTTGCTCTCCTTGTTTTCTTTAACATTTATTTTCACTATTGCAACTGCTGCTGTTCTGCCATCCGAGACGCGAACTGCAAGCTCGTATCTGCTTCTCAACTGAGTGACATTCTGGATTGAAATCATGCCAGTAGTTGGATCAATTTTGAATTTATCACCGATGTTACCTTCAGTGATAGAATAGAGAAGTCTGGCATTGGGCTTGGAGTCTGCATCTGTAGCATTAACCCGAATGACTTCTACACCTTTGTATGTCGGCACAATTACTGTCGCCTCGTAACGCTCTTTGCTAAAAACCGGACCGCAATCGTTGACATCAATCACTTCGACTGTCACGTTGGCTGCTTTTTCTGCAAATAAACGCGGCATTCCCAAATCGTGGACTTGGACTGTAAAACGGAATAAGTGTCTGCGCTCATAATCCAATCCTGTGGTGATTCTGATAGCGCCAGTACTAGAGTCAATGGCGAAATAGTTATGCGCAAAGGGCTCAACTATTTGGTAAATTAGCATAGCGTTGCGGTCGCTGTCAGCATCAGTGGCTCGGATTACGAAAGGAGTGTTTTCAGGGGTTAGGACTATGCTGTTGACTGGCGCAGATTCGCTGATAACACCTTTGAATTCGCTCTGGATAAATACCGGGGCATTGTCGTTCTCATCCTTCAAGAGGATTACAAGCGTTGCGTTATTGGAGAGACCCGCCATGTTGGTTGCTTGTATCGTGAGCTTATATTGAGAGGTGGTTTCATAATCTAAAGACTTCTGAGTCACTACCACTCCAGAGTTGGGGTTTATATCAAAGGCGTTATTGATGTTGCCACCTTTAATCTGATAGAAAATCGATGACTGGCTGACAGCTGTGACCAAGCTGACAAAAGTACCTGGGTTTGCAGATTCACTGACTTCAGCAGAGTACTCCATTTCCGTGAATTTGGGCGCTGCATTGTCAGAAACGGTTACGGCGACATGTACAGTAGTTGTTGTTGACAGTGGAGTTAGCCCTCTATCCGACGCTTTGACTGTGAGCTCAAATTGGGTCTTGCTGCCTCGATCGAGTTCCTTGGCGACGGTAATTGTTCCGAGGACAGGGTCAATGGAGAATGAGTTTGCCACATTCCCTGGAAAAAAAAACAACAAACACAAAAAGAATTTAAGTTTTATGAAAAGGTATCTCTTATTTAATCCAGCAGACAATTTTATTTTTATTTTAAAGGTACACTACGTCGTTTCGAAGGTTGAGGGTAACAGTTTATTCAACTTGCTTGTTTTTAAACTGCGTTGTACATAAAGTTGAAGAAGTTGAAGTTATAAGTCTCCATCGAAACAAACAAGGGACAATACCAGACCAAGTTACAGGGCAGTTCTCTGGAGAGGTGACCCTACTCCCCGTAAAAATGGATGGTTTTATTGAGATTTTTGAGCAATGAAAACACCCAACTGAATTGAATAATTGAATGCAAGACAAATACATTTAATCTCATACTGTGGATCATTCCAGGTAGAGCGAATACACTTCGATGGGAAGAAGCAAGTGGCAGACCCTCTACCAAAAAAATCACAAAGTGCACCTTTTAAGATCATGGGTAATGATTAAAAAACTAAACCCATAAAATGTATTTGTTAAATTTTCAGTGTTAGCCTAAACTGCAATCATGCCCAACAATCTGCATTTACTTTTACGATTTACTTTGTCTGCCCATAATGCCTTAAATGATCATGGAAATATGTTTGTTCTTTTGGTTTTGTTTTTATTTAAACAATGCATGCGTCATTTTTCTCATATAACATGAGCCGTTGTTGCCAGCACCGTGGGAAAATCTGAGGGGGAACTCCTCTGACAAAGTCTCCAATATTCTCTGCTCAAAGTCAAGCCTTCCATTCATGATCAAGATGCAGTGGGCAGCGGCGCTCGGGATGACTCATATGCTACTGAATGCATTTACATATTTGAACAAGCCAACTCTATTTATTCTTTTTTTTCTTTTTCACAATTTTCCAAGTGTCAAAGTATAATGTACCTGATTCTATGCTGTAGAGGATCTCCGCATTCTGGCCTTTGTCCTTGTCGAGGGCAGTGACCTGGAGTACAGCCGTGCCCACAGCTGCAGATTCAAAGACTCGGCCGGAGTACGGAGTGCCGATGAACCAGGGAGCGTTGTCGTTGGTGTCTTCCACATTTACAATCACACGAACGAGGTTTCTCTTCACTGGGATGTCCTGGTCTCGCACCTGAAAGGAATTAAAAAATTATACAGAATACATTTGAGCTTTTAAAGGTGACATTACTTGGGTCATATCATGCTGATTGAGCATATTAATATTCATTTTTACAAAAGGTTTACTAAAATAATCTTCAACAGCTTTTCCTGAAAATGCCACAGCTATTTTCAAAGGCGATTCATCTTTATTTAAATGACTGCAAACTTCCTCTGATTGAGCACATTGATATTATGGTGATTAAAGGTGACATTATGTAAAATCAGCTTCTGTGTTATAACTGTGTTCCCTCAACATTAGCCCTCTCAGAGCTGTATTTTGATTACTTCATGCATGTTTGAGTCTATTTTCACCTACTCCCTATCCCTGTCCACTGTTTAGCTCTTAAATGTGATTACTATATTAAAGACTTTGGCGTCATACATGTAGAGTTTAAAATTTCTCTTGCAACCACTAAGCAGAGGTGGGTAGTACTCTGTTACATTTACTTGAGGATTTTTTTTTTTAAATTGTACTTTTCAGAGTACTTTTTCAGCAGCATACTATTACTCCAACTTGAGTAATATTTTTATTGAAGTAACAGTACTCTTACTTGAGCAAACATTTTGGTTCCTATTTCCACAATAAGTCTACAAATGACAAAAGCTTTGAACATTTGTTTTTTCTTGCACCGCTCGGATATAATTTAATATAAATAAATCTAATATATAAATTAATATATATAAATTTAATAATATAACTTTTCTATTTTATCTATTTTTATTTTGTCAATTTTTAATTTTTTTTTCTGCATTATTTAACTTTTTGTCCTACCAATTACATTCTAAGTTTAAATTATAAATCAGATGTTACGTCCTGACACCTACTCTTTAAGTTAAGTCCCAAATACTTTTTTTTAGCTTATTTAATAGAAATTTTGTAATTTCTTGGACCACTACTTTGTACTTCTATTTGAATTATGATATTTTGAAGAAACGCTCTTACATTAGTACAGTTTTTGGCTACTCTACTGACCTCTGCCATTAAGCCACCATTTAGATCTTTGCTTGTTACAATGAACAAAAAAAACCCAACAATCCGCACATGTTATAGACACATGCTATTTCTGGTCTAACTACTATGATTCTCAGAAAACAATGCATGCCAAGATGTCTGAGCCACAGTCTGTTCTTACCATGACAGTGAGGATATGCGTGTGCATGGTCTCGTGGTCCAGTGGTTCGGCCGTGTACAGCGTCCCAGTTCCCGGGTCCAGCCTGAACTTCTTCAGACTGAACGGGTCAGTGCTGCTCAGGAGTGTAAAGGTCAGTTTGTTCTTCTCATCCTGATCTGTGGCAGTTATGGTCAGGACCTCCGTTCCGGCCGGAGTGTCTTCAGGAACTGTCACTTCGTAGCGCGGCTGGGAGAACTGAGGACGGTGGTTGTTGGTGTCAATGACCCGGATCAGGACCTGGAGAGCACAAAAGCATGTGGCAAATGTTAGTAGGACAAATAACAATGGGTATATATGCATTCTATGACGTAACAACACAATAAACTCAAGCTTTTTGCCTCAGTCTGTCCATTGCTGTTTTGCTGGTTGAACATGAGTAGCAATTTTGCACAAATAAAGTACACTTATGTAGTGAGAGAAAAAGTTTGTTGCATATTGATCCACCACACAAAACGTACTCCCCAACCACATATCTGAGTACACTGCAAATTATAAATGACGACTAGGCAGACCCAGAAGAAAATCCAAAGCATTTGTTGTTTTGGGTGATCGTAATAAATTGTAACATAGTGCTGCTATGGCCAAAAAAAAAAAAAAGTTTGAAATACACTCCAGGCAGTGTCTCTAAGTACACTGTGGATCAATATGTATGGCAGCAAAAGCAATATTAAAACAGATCACAGTTGCACCTTGCAGTAAAAATGGACATCAATACCCCAAATTTGTACAAATGGCTAGCCACACTAAACCCGATCTTACAATTAGGGCTGCAGTATTACTCAAAATTGAATAAAAAAAAACAACTAAATATGCATACAAACTGCTAACCCTGTAGTTTAGACCTCTACTCTACAGACATGTTCTGAAATGTGAGTCTGGGCCACAGTAGCTCAGTTGGTAAAGTGTCTGTCCTCTGATCTGAAGGTTGGCGGTTCAAATCCTGCTTTCAACTTAAAACATCACTGGTTGAGCGGTCAGATCAGTTGATTACTGTTGTTGTGTCCTTGGGCAAGACACTTAACCCTCCTCGCTCCCAGTGTCTGCGTACATTAGTGTGAATGGGTGAGTGGTTCCTTGATGTACAGAGCTGAGTGCCTTGAAGATGGAAAGCGCTAAATAAAAACGTGACCATTTACCATCTTTTATTAGTTTGTCGGTTCATATTTCAGTATTTTTGTTCATTCTTGTGGTCGTGTTTAAAATGTGAACTTTTAACAGACTGATGTTCTGAAAGCGTACATCGCAATCTAATCGAATCGCAAAATTCTTGTCAGGAAAATCTAAATTTGATATTTTTTTCCCCCAAATCATCCCGCTCTATCTACAATACCAACATGCAGAGCTATCTAGTCTGTGCAGTAGACTCCGTACTGTATGCCTTCTTTCTTTGGACCAAAACCAGAGCCACACCAAAGCCTCTTGCAACCCCAAAACTGTACATTTCCACTGGGAGCCGCTTTTATCAACACCAGCCAGTCGTCTAGTGGACTTCCGACGGAGGATTATGGAGAGCTGCTGGAATGCCATCTCTGCTTCCCAGGCCAGTGAGGGAGCTTCGGGCCTTTGCCAAACACAGGGAACAAAGGGATCAGGCTAGATTAGACACCTGCATACCAGACAGCAGGGGGTAGTGTCCCACACAGAAACGCACCATGTTGAGGTGTTTAAAGAGCCATGTGACAGATTTTCATGTTTTTGTAATTATTACCTGGTTTGGTGGGACGGTGCCTGTGGTTTGTGGAAAAACTTCAATAAACAAAATGAAGGTGCTGTCAGGTACCTTTATTAATCGAATCATATTGTGCTAATTTATAGTGTTTGGTGCTTGTTAACATGCTGGTCTCTAGGTAAGCATTACGAAATTCTACTTATGGTATATCTGCTGCCTGTGTCCAACCAGGAAGTAAAAATATAATCTTCACAATAATTAAAAGCTTAAAAAACAAGCAGGAGTTTTCACAAAATCTAAAAATGTAAGTGTTAAAGGCGCTGTCTTGAAATGTGATGGACAGAACTAGTTTATTTGAATCATTTTGCAGTGTAATGCTAACAACAACTAGCATGCCGACCACACACTTCCTGTTTATCTGACAAAAAAAAGTGCTTTATAATTAGTTGCAGACAGCACAGAGCAACTCAATTACTGTACTAGGCAAGACAAATTTTGCTCAAACGCACGGGGGGGAAAAATCAGGTACAAGGCCTTTACGTTGTCGAAGTATGTGTCATATCATGGTTAGAAATGTTGTTTTGGTGCTGGTGTCGTTAGCGGAGCCCAGTGAGTATATATCATGGACAAATATAGAGCGTATCCGACAGGAGTGATAACATTTACAATCTGTTGTGTGCTGTGAAGTTGGCAGCGCTGCAGAGGCTCACAGATGTCGTCTTTGAGGGGGGCGGGAGGCGGCGTGCTGACTACAGGGGCTGTGCACTGGCAACGAGCCACCGCTGCTGCGTCACGGCCGACCGGAGTCAAGTGGCTAATGAGGAAGACCAATGGAGTTAGCTTCAAGTTAGATTAAACCGGTTGACTTTAGCGAGGCAGCAAAGGGAAATAAAATATGACAGCGCTATGTGGAGTTTGCATGTTCTTTGGGTGAATGTGGTTTTGTGCTAGTTCTGCTACATGTATCAGATATACAAGTCTATTCTAAAATATAACTGAATGCCATCCATCCATTTTCTTCTGTTTTATTTGTCTGAGAAGGGAGGCCCAGACTTTGCTTTCCACACACACTTCACCCAGCTCTTCATCCACGGCTGAATGATTTGGAGAAAATAACTAAAAGCATTGTGATTAGATTTGTGATTTATGTTTTATTAACAGGATTCTATTCGAAGTTCACATTTTAAAAGTATTTTACAAAAAAGACTGAAATATGACCTGACAAACTAATACAAGAATTATGTTTCAGGTAATGTTTATAGAGATGTAAACTACAGGGTTGGCAGTTTTTATGCAGAAAAAGACAGAAGATTTGATTGTTTGCGGGGAAATTGTGGTACTTAAAAACTAAAATCGCTGCTTTTGCCAATTGTGTCCATTCAAAGTGAGTTTTCAGTTCGATAAAAACTGATTGTGCAGACGTACTTTAAATCTATTCAGGAAAGGTCAATGTTTGCTACTGTTGCTTTTACCCTGTTATGAAAATGTAAAGCATATACATGTTACACAACAGATATTACCCATAATTATTTTCTCAATATAATAATAAAATGGCTCCCCATTATGGTTTTCCCATCCCACGTGCAATATGCTAATCTTCCAGCTACAACTGGGTATCAATATGTTAAGAAAGTTCTGCAGTCGCTGTGCCTAAACCAGACTTCACAACAAGAGAAAATAGTTCACTTTGACCATGAGAAATTGACCAAAATGCTGTCCACTTTGCAAACATTATTCAAGGTTTATAATCATTACATTTTTCTTTTTTGGACACCATTTTACGGTCAATCATCAAAAATATAGTTTATTATTGGGAATAATACTACTTCTGCATTACTTTAGGGCAGGGTTGTCCAAACTTTTCTCATTAAGGGCCACATATAAAGCACAGACAAACCTGAGGGCCGATTGAGGGCCATAGACTGGTCCCCAATACAGTGAATACTTCAAATCTCCATTATTACTACAAGTAAGACTGAACCACAAGACCATTATTCATGCTGACATCCTCAAGTAGATTTTCAGAAATGTACAGTAAAAAGTACTGTTTAAGGTAATATGGGCCAATTCACGGGGAAGCTTGAGGGCCAAGAAAAATTAGTCTGAGGGTCGCATTTTAATGTCTTTCTTATTCTGTGAAGCACTGTGTGTACAAATTGTGCTATACAAATAAACGTGCCTTGCCTAGATGAAAAATAGCCTTGTGACTAATTCTGTCATATCTATAGAGATGTTCATTAATAAGCACTGCCCCTGGAATTAATAAATAAAGATACAATAAGTCTGCGTATCCGCTGACTTATTTAACCAATTATCAACCAAGGTATTCAACTCCTGAAGTAATATACAAAGCCAGATTCAGTTCCTCCAGTTCAACCATATTATCCTGCTTTGTGACAGTGTTATAAAGTCATTTCAGTATTATCACATATCTCATTATTTCTCTGTTGCGGTATATTATGCTTCAAAATGTGTTATCGTGACAGTCTAATCCCTAATCCCTAATCCCTACCTATTTATCAAGTATACCATACCCCAAATTCATCCCAACTTCTATGTGCGCACTGTAGCCCAGCCGAGCAGTTCTCAGACGTTACAACTACATATAGGCCCCGCAGCCAACTGTCACAAATTCCCTTCTGCCCACACATTCACATGCTAAGAGTGTCCGCTGTATCTCCGTCTGGCTAGCCTCAGATAACACGTACTCTGAGTAAGGACTGAAAGGTGACAAAAACCAGCATGGCCACCAGGTTAGAGGCATTCACATGTGCTCACAATAGCCACAATAGCCTATTTGACATGGTTTAGAAAGGCTCTACAAAAGGTGCTATTCAGTCCGACCACAGTCATTCGTTTTATTTCCTTGTTTTTTTTTTCCTCAGCGCTTCAAAAGGAACTCTGACCCCCCGACGTTATAGTAGCGCTGTGATATAGGCTGACCGCGGTAGACGTTCTTTGTTTTTGTGAATGTCGTCCTCTAGGGGGCAGTGGTGAGCGCGGGACAGAGATGCGCATGTGACAGATGGAGATACTAAAGGACTTGGTGCTGTGAGGGGAGACGAGAGGGAGGGAGTGAATATGATTTTGATACTAAGGGATGGGCTCAATTCTCAATACTGAGTCTGATACCACGATGATACGAAAAACGCTCTTTCCTTAGACAAAAAAATGTGATTTTCAACATTAAATCGTAGCACTTTCTTTCTTTTATATTCCCATGTGGTCTTATATGGTCCAGGTAGGTTTATAGTGGTCTATGAGTGTGTGCCAGTCTATGTGGTTGGTTCATTTCTCTCCTGTGAATGTGACTTTTTAGTATCAATACCTGCTCAAATGAGTATCTAGTTTCAATACTAGTTTTGTATCGATTAGTGTCCGATTTTCAATACTTCTGACAACCCCAAAGGAGATAGCGCATTTGTTAGGGGTGTAGTCCAGTGCCGGCTCTAGCTTTCAGGGGGCCCTAAGCTGAATTTGTCTCTAGGGCCCTCGAAAGTGGATGTCTCCTGGCTCAGATATTTGACGACATTATGACTCTGCTCTCATCACTTTGACCAGTTGTATTTGTGTTAATATGACCAACATCCGACTGAAAACATCCAAAATGTCACAACTACCACATCAAGAACAGAACACAAACTAAGGGAGGAAAGAAATTCTAGACATCTTCAGAATCCCGACATGGAATTTATCTTTCCCCAATAATAAATATCTTAATGTATTGGGACTCTTGATATATTATTTTCCCTCTTGGGGGCCCTCTGTGGCCATGGGACCCTAAGCAGCTGTTTCCTCTGCTTATAGGCTGAATGGTGTATCGACTGTAAACTGAACTATATGTCACTACCAATCACTACCAATCCAACTCAATCCATACCTTCTTTTTTACATTTAACAAACTAAAACACCATCAACCAATTAATTGACTAAACAAAATAACAAGATTTATTTTATATTTTTCTAGGAAATATTGCGAATTTTAAACATATCAATTCCAACTGAACCCAGACACTTCTTGCTAAGAGGCGTTAGTGCTAAACATTACACCACTGTGCCATGTGCAAAATAATAATTATTTAAAAAAAACTCCATGGAAACTTGAGGTACTTCAGTTTAAATGTTATGTAAAACCCATCTGTCTCTCATAACACCTTACAATTACTTTGCTACATAGATACACATCTCATGTATTTCATATCTCCCAAAAATAAACTCAAAACTCAAGATTCCTGGTGAGTTGATTAACTTTTGCCTTATCTTACAATCCTGCAGAATTTTCAGTTTTCGCTAACGTACCAATATCAAAAGACAACCTTCACAACCTTCAAGTGGAGCCCACACAGTAACACTTCTAATGCTTTTGCTTTTTGCTCATCAGGAGGGAGAGCTTTTTGGTTATTTTCATTATGGCTGTGATTCAATTCCGTGATACGATCTTTGGGATTCAGCGAACTCAGTGTGTTTTTAAAAAAGCATTTTCTCTAGACACTTTTTGTGCTATTTCCATTTATATATTGTGGATATTTCTGTTTCCATAAAAAAAAAAAAAATCCTACATTTCTGCATGCTCATCTTTCGTTCCTTATACATACTATGCAAAGATCTCAGTATCGCTACATCAAAGTCTGTGCGTTGCCATAGACGCAGAAACCCTGAATGAGGCTTTAAAACTTGGACGGAGATGAGATGGGAAGATGGGAACAGCTTGAGGTGGTTCATCGCAGTGCAGGGAGGAAGTGCTGAGGCGGAATATATGTGTAATGTAGGGAGGGAGAGGAGGAGGTGGAGAAGGAGAGAGATGGAGGGAAGAAAGGAGAGAGGGAGGAGAAGAGACAGAAGGAGAGAGAGAGGAGGAGGAGAGGGGAGGGAGGAGGAGAGAGGAGTGGGGAGGGAGGAAAGGAGGGAAGGGAGAGGGAGGGAGAGAGGGTGAGGTGAAGAAGGGGAGAAGGAGGAGAAGGGAGGGTGAGGAGAAGAGGAGGAGGGAGAGAAGGGAGAAGGGGGGAGAGAGAGGGAGGAGGAGGGAGGCGAAGGAGGAGGGACGAGAAGGAGAAGAGACAGGGAAAGGGGAGGGAGAAGAAGAGAAGGAGGAAGGGAGTGAGGGAGAAAAAGAGAGAGAGGAGAGAGAGAGAGAGAGAGGAGGAAGGAGGATAGAGGGAGGGAAAGAGGGAGAGAGGTGGGGAGGGAGGAAAGGAGGGAAAAGGGAGAGAGGGTGAGGAGAAGAGAGTGACTGAAGGGAGGGAAGGAGGAAGGGAGTGCAGGAGGAGAAGAGACAGAGGAAGGAAGGGAGAGGGGGAGGAGAAGAGAGGGAGGGAGAGAGAGAGGTGTGGAGAGGGGAAGGGAAGGAAAGAGGAAGGGAGTGAGGGAGGAGAAGAAAGAAAGGAAGGAAGTGAGAGGGAGGTGAACAGAGGGAGGGAAAGAGGTGTAGATGGAGAGAGAGGGAAGGAGGGGAGGGGAAACGGAAGGAATGAGAGGGGGGGTGAAGGAGGGAGAGAGATGGGTGAGGGAGGAAGGGATGATGAGAGAGGATGAGGAGAAGAGAGGGAAAGAAGGGAGGGAAGAAGAGAGGAAGAGGGAGAAGGAGAGAGAGGCTCCAGAGAGAGGTAGATGATGGAGAGAGGGAGTGAAGTAGGGAGAGGGGGACAAGAGGGAGAGAGAGGGGAAACAGGGAAGGAAAGAGAGAGGGAGTTAAGTAGGGAGAAAGGGTGACGAGAGAAGGAGAGGGGGGAAGAGAAGAAGAGAGGGAGGGAGGAGACAAGATAAAGGAAGGGAGAGGGGGAGGAGGGAGGGAAAGAGGAAGAAAGGCAGGGAAAGAGGTGTGGATGGAGAGAGAGAAGGAGGGAGTAGAGGGAAACAGGGAAGGAGTGAGAGAGGGAGTGAAGGAGGGAGTGACGGTGAAAGGGGGTGAGTGTTGGCCCAGTTCCCGGCCATGAGGTGCCCGGTCTGGAATGCACAGACCCTCCACTCTGCGCTCCATCAGCTGATACTTCTCAGACGCCTTCCTCAGCGCTCCGATGGAAAACATGACACAGACTGGACGATGTTTGCCACGGGCCTCCCACGGACTGCGGCTGCTGCGTGTGGAAGATATCGCTGGATTCTACGGCTTTAATGTCTGTAATGCATCTTTACATTTTGGACATTTTTCACTCAAGTCGTTTCGTAAACTATGGATATGATTTACTATTATACAAAAAGTGGGACTATAGGCCTACAGTATGAAACTATACTACTACTACTACTACTACTACTACTACTACTACTACTACTACTACTACTACTACTACTAGCCTACTACTACTTTTTCCATAACAAATCCCATCAGTAAAGTGCGTTTTGTCCAAAGACCTGACAATCTATTACAGAATATCAGATTCCACAGAGGTCACTGCGGTTCACTTCTTTATAATCCAGTTATGAGCCGACACGGTTAATGGGACAAATTATGGCATTCCATGGAAATGAACTTCAAAGAGTCTCTGACCCACGACTATGACTACAACTACTATTACTAATACTACAACTACTATTATAACTACTTTAACTATGACTACAACTACTATTACTACTACTATTATAACTACTTTAACTATGACTACAACTACTATTATGATAACTACTATTACTACAACTACAACTTCTATTACTATGACTGCAACTACTATTACTAATACTACAACTACTATTATAACTACTTTAACTATGACTACAACTACTATTATGATAACTACTATTACTACGACTACAACTTCTATTACTATGACTACAACTACTATTACGAATACTACAACTACTATTATAACTACTTTAACTATGACTACAACTACCATTACTACTACTATTATAACTACTTTAACTATGACTACAACTACCATTACTACTACTATTATAACTACTTTTACTACGACTACATCTACTATTACTACTAAAACTACTTTTACTACGACTACATCTACTATTACTACTAAAACTACTTTTACTATGACTACAACTACTACAACTTCTATTACTACTACGAAAACTACTTTTACAGCTAATACAATTACTTTTGCTGTTATAACTGGACAATATTAAAACATTTCAATACGTTCAGTTCTTATATTTTCAGATCCTGTGACACTTCCATCTTTGAATGAGTGACAGGTCAGTTTAACCAATCACAGTTAAGCGTGAAGCAGATGACTTAAGTTACCTCAATAGCGGATAAAAAGATACTAGTTGCAGAAACCGTGAAATATATATACTTTTTTTTTTGTTTTGGATTCGCAGTACCCTTCTTTAGAGTAGTATCTGCCTATGAAACAGAACAAAAGGCGCAGTGGATCACAGTAGGAGTGATTTGGTGCGCTCCAGAAAAACACACGTGGGAGCTGGTTGGATTGTACCACGCGTAGGAGAGGAAGCCCCCCTACCAGGTGGCAGCTCCTGGGCCTGGGCAGGAGAGGGCCGGCCATTGGCACCGGGCGCAAGTCGTGTTCCCAAAACAGGATTAACACAGCCCACTGCCCACAGAGGTCCAGTGTTCTCATCCGCTTTGTGTTCAAACAGGATAATCAGCATCGTTCCCCGGCATGCCTGGGCCAATGAGTGCGGATGTGAGCGGGGAAGACAAAGAAGGAATAGAGAGGAGGAATAAAAAAAAAAAAAACATTCCAAGGAGAGAGAAAATAGGGCAGCCTGTCAGGCACTGCACATCCACATGACTTTGATTTGAGGAGCAGATAAAGTCGATTTGAAGCTTTCACGAGGTCTACAGCGCGGGTGTGATTTGCCATGAAATTATGTAGAGCTTCTTTCAAAGTATAAATCTACAAATTATAATAAATCAAGTACTTTCAACTTCCATTTTTCTTTCAGAGTTTTGATTAGCTTGAAGTGGTTAGAAAGATATTACTTGTTTGAATTGAGATGTGTATCAAATGGCAAAATCAGTGCAATCCAACAGAGACAAAACGCAGGGAAAATGTATGAAGCGTGACGTCTAAAAGCCTGGATTTGATTCTTTACATGTATTTGAGCAAAATTTGTCTTGCCCAGTACAGATATGTTTTGTAACCTGATCTCGAGGTCAAAATAAGCCTGCTTTGTACTTTCGGGAGCTAATTGTAAAATGTTTTATCGTCCGAGAATCAGGAAGTAAGCCGTTAGCATGGTAGATGTTAGTATTACTGGCAAAAATTGTGCTCTGGCCTCTGAAAGTTGTGAAAAGTGCTTATAAACTCATCGTGGTGAATAATTTGGATGCTTGGAATGCATAAGGTAAGTGAGAAATAACCATTGCAAACTGTTTCACATGAACTACTTCTGTTTTTCACGTTTTAAAATCAGGTCCAGTAAAAGAAAAATGTAACTATGGATCATACATGGACGACTGAGTGATTTCACAGAGCATTTAACTTCAACAAACCTAAGCTAACAATATATATTTGGATTTTCTTGTGGGCATTTTTGACTCAGAACAGCAAAGTGGGGACATTCAATAAAAGTTCATTGTATGCTAAGCGGCTGCAAGTACAGCCGGACCTGCTGGGAATCACCCCCACTGTGTATTAGACACTCCGAATAGTTTAACCTTTGCATGTGATTAATTTGACTTAAAATGTCACCACTTGCAGGTTGGGAGAGGGGCTTTCAGATTAAGAGCCTTTTAGGGATATTTTAGAACACTGCCAGCGAGGGTCATTTTGATTTAATGGTAGGAGGGGGTTTCAAAGGTCAGCTGGTTGCGGGGCTAATACTAATGCTAAAATGTATACAACCAGCACTAAACTATAATTTTGTTGCAGTATTTATTGTTTCAGTCTTGCCGGAAATGTTTTGTAATGCCAGACCTTTATTCATGCTCACATCCTCAATGGGACACATTAAACATTTGATATGGGTTTGTTAAAGTACATTTTCAGAAATATACAGTAAAAAGTACTGTTTAAGGTAATATGGGCCAATTTACCTGGAAGCTTGAGGGCCAAGAAACATTAGTCTGAGGGCCGCATTTGGCCCCCAGGCCACAGTTTGGCCATGGCTGATCTAGGGCCATAGTTGTTTAGTCGATGAATCAACCAAACATTGTAGTATTTGTCAACTAATTATTTTATTAGGATTTAGCATTTAACTCTATAGCGTCGGATGCTATCGTCGCCGATAGACTCGCGGTTGCGGACTTTTTATTACCGTAACTCCGCAACCAATTGTGCTCTCATGTAACTTCAAATGTCATCTCAAAGCAGAGACACGAGGCTCTTTAGATATTTTACCATCATTACGGTCATCTGCCTCCGTTGTCCCTCAAAGATGATGACTGAGAGCGCAGGAGCCGCAGGGATTTTCCCAGTTGCTTATTCAATGCGTCAAATAAAAAATGCCAATGTATATGTAAAATAGAGGTAGTTGTGTGAAAAAATGCTGTATATTCTGATACTTTCTTTAATATGATTTTTATGGATACAAAAAGAATAAAAGTCTAGGTGAGATATACTGGTCTATAGTGAGCTCAGTCCTTATTGACCATAGCAGAAAGAAGAATGCGAAAGGAGTGATGGAGTTTTTTTCACTTACAAGTATGGCGTGTTTAACTAGTACTATGTATGATGGTTTTGTTTTGCCTGGCTACTCTATGATATCATTCTGTTTTTTTCATACAGAGTGATATCTGTCTGGTCCACTCCCTCTGTCAAGTCTCAAGCCAGAACCAAACACAACCGTGCAATCAGACTTTTTTTTTTTTTTTTTTCTTTTTCAGTGATGCATATGACACAAAGCTCATTGGTCATCTCATCACTTACAAAATGCATTTCTATTCCTGCTTTAGTCTTGGTCTAGTTCAGGCTAATCTCCGGGAAGTAAGCATGCACCAAATGTAGCTAGCAAAAGTTTAAATATGTACACTATCAGGCATGGAGGAGCGCAACAACCAAACATATATTCCAAACTATAGAGACACCGTCGCTCATTTTTGGGATGCAGCAGAGCCTATAGGTCCGTGTGGATGGGCCTCACAGAGCCGGTGAAGGCGGTGCTCTGATCCAGGCGCAGTGGAGCACAGCAGCCAGATGATGAAAGACTTCATTCATGCACAGTGACAACAAATAGATTCTTTTCCAGCTACAGCTCTCTGATGCTAACCCATAGAGGACAATAGCCGATACATTTTGAATGCAACTGTCCCGTACTAGCCAAAATGCAATGCAGCGTATCCCAAACACCAAATTTTATTGACAAGGTATGACCAGAAAGGACAAAAACACAGACATCTTGCGAGTTTCGAGTCTTTTATCATTGTTGGGGTATCAGCTGGGACGTGAGTTATGCACACGAGATTAAATTAGCATGCTAATATATTTAAATGCATTGTTGAAGTGCTTTAGAAGTATGTAAAATATTCCACATCGACTCCTAGCGGTTTACAGTGACAAAAGTTTTCTCATATTATGCCGACGATTGAAGACATTTTTCATTGTTGACAGTTTGAGGGTGTGACAGGACAAAGACAGACGCGCTTTTATTTTGGGGAGTGAAAAGATGAAGAGGCTCTGAAAAGATGAAGAGGCTCTCATCACAGGGTTAAGACGTAACAAAGCAGACATACTGTGCTTGTGTCTGCTATGGAGCTATAATCTATGACACCGGTGGATCATTATGCTATAGTTTGGACATGTTAAACTGCAATATTGATGTAAAACGACTTATTAAAAGCCTGCTGATTTCCGGGTTGGAAAACTGCGGCGCCCGGTGAGGTATAAGAAGCCGATTCCCACCTGCCTCTTTACGGTGCATTGTCGTAAATCTTATTACAGCCAAAGGTGCCACTCTGCTGGACCATGCTGTCGGCCTCTACTATCGATAGCAGCTGATCACACTAGCGAGCGTTTTGAAAATTTGTGTCAAAATGGCTGAGCGACACTGAGCCACTGTGCGATAGGAGCAATGACATTTTGAATACAGAGAATACTCAAACATACATGAATCACTCTGAATACAACTTTGAGAGGGTAAATGAGAACAGGAAACAATTACAACATGGTTAAAAGCTCTAAAAAGTCGATTATGCATAATAGATCTGCTTTAAAGGTTGTATAGAGCTAAATATAATATAGTAAAAGAGTATTCTAACCAGCACAACTAAACCACAGCCTATTAGCCTAGTAAATGTTCCAGCATAAACATTTGCCATGGAAATCTCACATCCTTGTTTTCCTTCAGTCAAAATCCAAATCACATGTAATGCACAGCTGTTAATATCCAAATCCATAAGATAAATAAGGGACACAACTACGGAAGACTTGACCTTAAATGTCCCACAGTAGAGCACTGAAGTTATCCATCTCCATAGAGACAAACAAAAATTGGAAGTTTTTCAAGGTATCTTAATATACATATATATAAAAAGCACTATATAAACTCGCTTTATGTCATATCATGGAACTTTCCAGGTAAAGCAGTAACATCTCCATGGAGACAAGCAGGCGGCAGATCCCTGACCAGAAAAGTTACATCATGCACTTTTAAATAATATTTGATCCTTGAAGTATTATGGAGCTCTGACCTTGGTATATTTCAGTATGTTTATAATGCTGAGGTAACCAGTCAAATCATGTAAAACATTCCCACTTTAAGCTATTATTAAGTAGATATTGTTTTTTTAAGCTGTCTGAAAGAATCATGGGTAAATTATGTGAGCTATGCAAAGACGTACTGAGCTGGTGTCTGCGCTATAATTATAGCCTATGACACATGTGGATCATTATGTTACAAAAATCACAATATTCATCTAAAACGAAGAAAACTGCTGTGCCCAATGGGAGTCAGCACCTCCAATGGACAGCTGCAGATTACTTTTTTCCCTGCCAAATCATAAGTGTATCACCAATTCAGCAAATAAAATAGGAGAACGACGTAAGTACGTCAAAGCGGGCGTGTACCATGAGGGTGAAAACGGGAGCTGATTGGCAATATGGCAATTAAAGATTGTTCAAAGATGCACGAATCAAAAACAACTCCGAGTGAGTAAATGGTGACGGAAAACGACTATAACACAATTAAAAGCGCTGAAAAGTCCATTTTGAATAACACGACTGCTATAATGGAAAATGTACCTTTCATTTAGTATTCAGCCTTCAGACTTTATTAGCCAAGAATAAAACTTACTATAGACATTTTTTCCTCTTTTTTTTCCATAATTATGACTACGCTGAGTGCTCTGACAAACCGGACAAAGCAGGCACTGAATCAATCATTACTCAAGTACGCCCGCCGCGAGATCTTATGAATGAAAAAAGATATATGACGAGCAGCTCATCAACATCCCATTAGTCTTTCAATTACCTGGGTGCTGACAGTCCTGGTCCCGTCCGAAGCTTCCACTGTCAGGTTGTAATTTGATTTCTGCTCCGCATCCAGGGGCCTCGCGACAATCAGGGTCCCGCTCGCCTTGCCCACGTCAAAGCGGCTGTCATAGTTACCACCTGTGGAGCAATTTTTTTTTTTTTTTCAAAAGCAATAAAGACAAAAGATTAGGTCGGTGGATTGTGTTGCAAGGTTATTCAAACATGGAAATGGAAGGAGTGATGAAGACGAGTAAATAGGGATATTGAAGTGTGCTGAAGGCTGCGCACATATAGAGCTGGGTTTGTTTGCTCAAAGCTGGCTGCGTTCGATTAGCGGCAGAATGTCAGTTCTGTGTCAGTATAAATACAGCGTTAAAATGTTATATGAATGAGCAAGGACGTTTGAAGGACAGACATTTTTATAAAAGTCCAGATAAAGCTGAAAAATGAAAACATAACTGGCGACAATAAGAACAGAACAGAACAAAAGTGGAAAAAATAGCTCTTTTTCAATAGGACAAAATGGACACAATGGAATTACATGAGCAGTAATGCAAATATTAAATAAAATAGCATTATATTACATTACATTACTAAAAACTAAAATGCATTATGTAAAAAAAAAAAATGAAAAAAAGACAGAGAATGATTGAAACCTAGATAATTTTACCAAACAAGAACAGAAAAAAAAAAAGAAAAATTCAAATTATTATCAAACAGAATCAAAAAGCGAAACCCGACCAAAATAATCCTGGTGCACTCAAATGCCAATGAACAAGCATGCCATTGTTCGCCTAACCTTTCATTGCGTAACAGCCATCACATGCAATTAGCAACAAGCGCTAACGTACGGAGATCAAATATTCGAATTACACAAAGGACGGGACTAAAAAAAGATAGGGAATGCTTCGGGATGAGCCTGCCCAATTCGAACAGCGTACAGTATTTCTCTGTTTTACCTAAGAGTTTGAATCGGGTCGTGGGTGCAACTAGGCCTGTCACGATAATTTGGAAGTATTGCTGAAGAAAATACGGATGATAATATTGAATTTGCTGACGTAATAACCATGACGCAGGATTATCCCTCCAAAAACTATTGTAAATATACAAAATAGTTTTAAAAAAAAAAGCATAATTAAACACTTAAAGGAGCTGAACCTTAAGAACTAGTTGATTTGCAGTGGTCCAAAGTTCCTTGGTTAACTTATGCCTTCTGAACATCCTAATTACTCACTGCAATGAGTTTATAAGCACTTTTCACAATTTTCAGAAGCCAGAGTTTTGCCGTCATGGTAAAGTTAACAACAACTATCATGCCAACTGTGCACTTCCTAATTATCGGACAATAAAATGCTGTATAATTCGATGGAGACAGTGCCAAAATAGAGCAATACAAATTTTGCTTAAATATATGGGGAAAAAAAAATCAAGCACAGGGCGTTTAAGCAGACTGTTTGCATCTTTTATGATTCATTTATTCAACCCGCTACAGCTCAGATCTGCTCATAGTATAAAACAGTTCAAGAAGACGCACAATAAATATTGACCCCCAAAAATGAATGTTCCCGCGATCATTTATTGAACCATAAGTCAATATAGTAATTATTGTGACAGACCTAGATGCAGGGTATGAAATCAACTGTTACGACACAGGGAGCAGGGCACTGGATACATGAAATTATGGGATGGTCTGGGGACACAAGCACTGCGTATAGGAGGAGGTCCCAACAGCCTTCTCTCTACCTTCTGCGGTACAGTTGTGGTCACAAGCCATCTGCAGGATGTAAAAAAGCTCAGAGTCCTCAGTGGCGTCTAGCGCAAACAGCATTCGAAAGAGAAGAGATGGGAGAGAGAAGCGACAGCACACACAAGAAGATATGTGTCAGTGAGAGATTGGTTAGAGGAAGGAGAGATAAAGAGGTGAGGAGAAAAGAGTGCACTTTAGGGGTCAGCGCTGCCTGCAGTAGGGCTGGGCGATTTGGGAAAAAATGTATCATACTGATCGATGTCTATTTTCAATTCCATTTTATTTTGTCTTTTCAAAAACAAAACAAAATGGCTTTTCGTTTTGAGTTTTGAACATTCAGGTCACAGTACAGGCTTTTCATTTCTGCCATTTAACACAAAAATATTAAAATTTCTTCCTTCGTAGTCTGAACTCTGCTCCAAACCACATGTTTCCCTGACAGAGAGCTGGCTGGCTCTCGATTCAAAAACCCCAACCATATCACTGACGATTACTCGTGATTGATTCAGGATCTCTCATTCTTTTGATTAATTGCCCAGCCCTAGTCTACAGTAAGTGTATTAAAACCACATTTGGAAGAGCTATGATATAACCATTGTAAAATTGCATCATCAGGACTTTACTTTCATTTAATGCTGTAATCTCTTCTGAAACAAAAACCGCTCACGTACCAATATCCATAAACAGAGATTGCATTTAGCTAACATTAGTTATTTGTGAGAACAACAAAGTCCACACAAGACACAAACATGTTCATGTTGCCGTACCATACATACCTGTGATTTCAAACCACACGGGGACCTCCGAGGACTCTGTTGCTACAACTCCGACCATGTGTGCCACGGGGTCACTCTCCATGACGGAGAAGGTGAAGGGTGACTCCTCAAACTGCAGTGGGGCAGCGTCGGCCGGGATCTCGGGCCTGGGGATCCACTCTATGTGCAGGCGACAGGTGGACGACTTCTGAGGACGCCCGTTGTCCACTGCTTTAATCTGTGAGACAAATAGTAATGGTGAAGTGACTACTAGACCTGTTGAATGAAGTAAATACAAAGATACTATATAAAGCTTAGGTTATGATTCACATATTATCGCCAAACATCAGGATCAACAAAGCATCTACCGACCTACTATCAGTCTATAGTGGTCAACTAATTGACCTGTTACATGCAAAGAAAGACAGACATATCATGATTTGCTTTAGGGTTGTCAAAAGTATTACTACCCAGATATTACACTAAAACTAGTATAGAAACTATATGCTTATTTGAACAAGTAAGAAAACTGAAAAAAACATATTAGTAATAACTGAAAAATAATGATAATGACAATTTTAGAAGCAAAAATAAGTGTATATCTGGCTGTTGATGCCCCGGTAACCTTTCCTTATCATTCTGAAATGAAATAAAATGTTTGTTCTTGGTGTCAATAACTGTGAATAATTGTAATATGATACTGATATTTCTTCTCACAATAATCATTATGACAACCCTAATCCTGATCCAACCATCTCTCCAGACAGGAAAATCACTAAGGGTCAGATTACGATTTGATTCAGTATTAGTATTATTACATTGCTGACGACTATACTGTATATCGCCTTTCACTTACTCCAAACACAACCTGCAACTCATACAAATGGACCAAAACAAGTTCTGTTAAGCACCTTTTGTGATTCTGTCATGTATAAGGGCTCTGTAGGGAAATGATCCCTTTCCAAAAAACTGATAAATATCCGGTTTCATTAATGGTGTATCACAGCACATAGCATTCTGACAGCCAATTTAGTACTGAACTGGAGGTAAATACACAGGTGCCGTGGTGACAGATCTGATTCATTTTCACACATAGCACATTATTTTGTAATAACCCTCCAACAGTTCTGTGAATACAAAGTGCTGCTCAGTTTGACACTTTCTTAATGGCGCTGCGGTGACAAATGACAGAGCTGCGTACAGTAAATCCTGACAGAACAACAATAAGTGTCTAATTAAATACTATATACCAGTGCATAAAACGCCCATTGAGTATTTTTCTTTAGGTGTTAAGCGGGTGTATTGCATGCAGCCACAACCGCATAATAGCATTGAGTGAGAATTAATGGAAGTACTGAAATAAGAAAAAAAGTTTAATCTTGTAATCACTCACTTTTTGTATTTAAAGTCATAGGATTTAACTTTCTGGCCAAAAAATAGACTAATATAAAAGCAGGTTTTTATTACGGGAGTGGTTATTGCACTGAAAATCCTGCGTCCTTACTGTGAGCGGGCTTGCATGTCCACAAACCTGGCTCTTATCTGGCCTAGAGGAGAGTCTCTTCCAGCTTGTTTCCATGGAAAGTTCCTATGGATGTAATCTTCCACAGTATGGCATAAAACTTATCTATGTCCACTAACAATGTTCCAAAGTACTGGATAACTTTTCTGGTGGAGGGTTTGCCACCTGCTTGTCTCCATAATGATAAAATAGCTAAAAATGTTTCACGGTATGGAATTCAACTAATTTATTTCCAAGGAGACAAGCAGGTAGCATGACCAGACCAGGTTACATGTCAGATCTGTGGATTTTCAAGGTATTTTTGAGCAATAAAAATAGCAGAAATGTTGTCTTACTGTGGAACATAACAGGCCAGATCTCCATGGAGACCAGCAAGTAGCACATATCCACCAGAAATATCATGTAGTGCACCTTTAAATTAACCTAGTTTAGTA
Source organism: Periophthalmus modestus (assembly GCA_019594935.1). NCBI lineage: Eukaryota > Metazoa > Chordata > Actinopteri > Gobiiformes > Gobiidae > Periophthalmus > Periophthalmus modestus. Next base: position 27,245,230 of record JAIEZT010001373.1, on the reverse strand, counting down.
GGCCACTTGATAAAATTGAGTTAGGGAACATCAGAAATATTATACATTATAGAAAATAGCATTATTAATAAGCATTTCTATGTATTCTGTATATCTTTGTTATTTTCCCATCAAAATGTTATACAAATGAGAACTACAGATAGATGTGCAATATAAATACTTAATACTACGTACTGTTAGGATGTCATATTCTCCAGCTGAGGAAAACTTCTTGGATGACACCAGACCAGTCTTGGGTTCGATGAAGAACTTCCCGTGCTCGTCTCCCTCCTCGATGCTGTAGGAGATTTCCGCATTTGACCCGTCGTCCCGGTCGGACGCAATGACCCGGTACACTGGGTCCCTCTTCGTGGCACGCTCCTTCTCTGGACGTTCTCGCTCTGGAAGTTTTATCTTGTAAATCTTCTCCAGAAACAGTGGTCTATTGTCGTTCTCTTCCAGGACTTTGACAATGATGCGGACGGTGGTAGATTTGGGTGGGAAGCCATTATCGGTGACGGTAACCTGGAGACAAAATGATATTGTACAAGTTAGAATAAATGCAAAACATTAAAGTATTTGCACTAAAATTAGTTAAATTAATCTCTCCATACTATAAATAAAATAAAATAAAATAAAATAAAAAAAATAAAATAAAATAAAATAAAATAAAATAAATAAAATAAAATAAAATAAATAAAAAAATAAAATTAAATTAAATTAAAATAAAATTAAATAAAATTTAAATTAATTAAACAAAACAAAATCTGTAATTAAAGGTACATTTTCAGAAAGATGACCTGCCTCCTTCAGATCTGTGGAGAGGAGACCCTCACTCACACATAGTAAGTAACCAATCTATAATAAAGTAAATGCTAAATAGATATGTATAATGCCATACTGTGGAACTTTCCAGGCAAAGCTACAGTATCTCCATGGAAATAAAAAAAAAAAAGTGCCCTCAATTCGAAAGGTTTTGCCATGTAGTCTTGGTATTAAATCTTAATACAGCAATGTGTTTATTTGTGCATTACCGGAAGTAACCACATGGAGAAAAATGTAACTTGGGTTCTCTGAGTAAAAATACAGTGTTTTTTGGTTTTTTTGTCAACTATATTCAAATTTCAGCTCAAAGTACCAAAGTTAAAGTACGTTTCAGATCATATTATTACAATTTTTTTTCAATATGTATCTAATAAAACACAAAGCAGTCCCGGTGACCAAAACATGAACCAGCCTTATTACATCTGCGCACAAAGTTGCCTGCTGTGATCATGAAAACAGCAGCTTGTGTATCTGTTAGCCAAGCAACACTCGGGCGCTAATTATTTTTAATTAGCAGCACTTTTTCCATTGTGTTGGTGCCAGCTGCAAACACTGCCGCTCTGTGTCAAAGTGCTGAACAAAGCTAAACATGAAATATGAGGTTTACTTGCTATTAATTTCTTTAACAAAAATCTCACATTAGCATATTAGCTTTCTATTTAGATTGCGAAATTAAAATGTGTAATGCTAGTGTTGCTTTTATTGTAATTTAATAAAAAAAAAAAAAGTCCAATTGCTTATAAATGTTGTTATTTTCTATAAATACAAATAAGGGGCTATAGGTTATAAAAAACTACACTCATTTAAAGCGTAGCCCTGTCAAAATAATCACAATATCGAGTTATCTTTCAATATTTGTAATACGCTAAGATTGGAGCTGTAAAGGGCTGAATAAGTCACTTCTTTGGCTAATTATTGCTTCATTCAGCTTATTTATTGCAGCTTATGCCATTTGGTGATGTCATCTATTTAAAAATGTTTTACTGGGATTATCTTGCTGTGTTTTAATTGTATCCGTGGCATAAAATAGTTTTAATATTATCGTTTATTGCAATGCATCTCTATAGCAATATGTCGCTCTTCAAAATGTGTTATCGTGACAGGCCTTTTACAAAACTGATTTACAAAATTGCTATGCTACTCAAGCTTTTAATGTGTTTGTTAATTATAATATTGCTCAGCCAACCATGTCTAATTTCCAATAGACTGTGTTTAGGAATTTAAAAACTTTAACTTTAAAAGGCCGGCTATGCTAATATTGCTTTTAGTGTGCGAAACTCATCCTTTACCAAACTTAATTTCCATCTAATATATATTTTTCTCAAATGCAAGTGAATGTCCGTCATTCATAACCATTTTTTTTCTGTTTTAATTTTCAAACTTTGCTATGCTAATACTGCTTTTAAAGTGTGCAAATGATGCTATTGCTCACTCAACCTTCACCAAACTTTATTTCTGTCTAAAAACAGTTTAGAGGACACTGTTTTTGTTTTTTTTTTCTTAATTTTTTTATTTCTAAAAAGTAAAGAGCTACATAAGTGGTACAGTCATTCCAAACCATCTGCTAAGTGCTTCTCTACAACAGTCAGGAGTCCGGGACGTGGCACACACCATTTGGTCGCATCGTTTCAATCACTAAAGTAATGGGTTTTTGTTTTCCACACTGAGTTTGCAGCTGTCCGGGCTATGCAAAACTGCAGAATTAATTAAACGGGATGACACGGAGCTTGGCGTGAATATCCCTCAATGAGACGACATATTGGTGCCCGTCCCGCGCTCTGTAATGAAGGCTGTGCTAGTTTTGGTCTTGCATATAATAGCTGAGGTCCCATATCATTTAACACGCCTCATAGGCAGTAAGCTAATAACTGCAGATAATTAAAAATGCAATTCCTGGGAGTATCTGTTGCAGTTACACCACTCGTTTTAGCTCCCAAATCTATCCATCATCACATTTGGAGCTCTGCCTTTGTTTTTATAATTAGAACTCCACAAAAGACGAGCCAGTCCAGAGGGATGTGTGACAATGTATCGGGGCAGCGTGAGAGGTTGTTGACAAAATGAGACAATCTGTTGCTTTACAATCATTCATCATTCCATCTGTCTTAGCAGCCATATTAGTTTGATTATACGGTAATGTAATGTTAATCGCAATATTACTTGTGATGTAGTAGCTTCTTGGAAAATCTATGGGATGACGACAAGTACAATGTCATTTTAATACATAATTAACTCATTCATTAATGTTTCTGATTCTTTTAGTAAAATTTGTCTCTAGAGCTGGGATTGCCTCAGACCCCGCCAGATATGACAGGCCTGTTACGGTTATTACTATATCCACTAATCGTTCAATGTACGAAGGCTGGAACAAGGTATTTTGGGCCTCAGTATTTATCGTGAGTTCTTTTTCTTTGTGAAAGTGAGGAGGTTTGGGCAATTTTTGTTGTAATAGGTCCCAAAAGTCACTGACTTTTAAATCTTCAATAGCTATAATTCTTAAGTTATACTCACCAAATTTTAGCAGTAGGTAAACTGAACCTTGTTGAGATTTTTGGCTATATATACAGTTAGAATTGTTCACTTACACTTGAACTTATCACTATTTAAACTAGGGGAAGCATTTCTGGGTTTATGGCTCTTATTTGATCCTTGATATCACGTTTTAAGTCGTTTATTGTCTGAGGTTTATTCACAAACACCTTTTCTTTAAGAAATCAGGACTAGTCAGGTCTGTGGAGATCACATACTGCCCCCTGTCTTTGAAAACCACTTATTATTCCTTTAATGGCATTTACGCTTGGGGCATCTCTGGTATTAAAATGACCCATGTGACTCAAACTACCACTGTACAATGAGGGTTTGTCCCTCGGTGCTGTATTTGCTCATATTAATGTCGGAAGGGTAGTTCTAAATGCTCTGAAAAAATAAAAGAAAAATATTTAGAAATATAAGAGTTATGATTTTTTTTCAACGGTCAGTGACTTTTGGGCCATGCTGCATTTTGGGCCTCAATATTTATTGTCAGTTCTTTTTATTTGTCAAAGTGGGGAGGTTTGGAGTATTTTTGTTGTAATATGTTAACATTTGAGCTGTGGAGCGATCAATAAGTCCCTTTTATGGCTAATTATTGGTACATTCCAGTATTTATTTGTTGCAGCTCATGTCTTTTAGCGAAACGGCCTTTTTAAAAACGGTTTACTGGGATTGTCTTGCATGAGTAAAATCTTAATTAGTGACATATTATCGTTTTTATTATCAAAAATGGTAAAGCAACTGCACTACTGATACTAAAGACATATGATTTAGTAGTGCCCAGCCTTTTTTCCTCACAATGAAGTATTTTGAGCTTTTGAGATCTGTTTTCTAATGGCGAATGGGCTACACAGCTGCCCTAAATCAAGGTCTCTGTTGAAAAAAAAACAACTGCAAAACGTATGACGCATTTGAACTTGATTCCCGAGAAAAAACAGTCAAAATGTTACCAATATGAAGCATCTAAAGCAACCCAAACTGATGCCAACATGCCGTTTGATACTCTACACTTACTCTATCATCAAACACAGTGTCTTCCAATCCATCCTGCCTCTGGGGTATCTAATGAAAGGGCCACATCTGCCACTTGCTAGTACATACTTTCAGAGCTAGACAGACTACGAAGTGAGTGTACATTTTGTTTGCTTCGAGTATTTCAAAGAGTTTCTAGAAGCTCAGGTTCCGCGATGGCTGTTTACATGCTGCTAAGTTTAAACATAGCAACTAACACTTGGCCCAATGTGCTTCACAGATGGATCATATGCATGCGGTAATCACTCTTTAATTACAAAGGCATGATTACAGTGCATATAGGACTTATTTTTCTATTGATGTTTATTGCACGCGCGACACTTTTTAAGTAAGTAAAACACGTCCAGATGCCTGCTTCGGGGTACAGTTTGTGCATCTATAAAATTCTATATACAGTAAATGCTATGAAGAAAGGTGGCGCCGACTAAGGCTTGGATCACTCGTGAAAAAAGTGCTATTAAGCCTTTAACTAAATGTCATCAAGTGGTGCGTTTAAAGTAAATATAGACGCCAGTAGCACGCCCTAAACGCTTGTAATGTATTTCAACACCATCGTTTGATATCTGATTGAAGTAATAATTAACCACATTCAAGTAGCCAAATAGTCAAAGATTGGATATGTTTATACGACTGTGCAAGGCCAAACTAATCGCCGATGTGCCAAGAGCTGGGAGAGGTGCCAACCAGCAGATGTGATGGTTCTATTGACTTCTCCTTTACTCTGGTAATGATGTCTTTACAATCCCAGAGCAGGCTCCTGAGCATGTCCCGGCATGTCCCCGCACTGTTATGTCCCCACCCCCTTCTTCCTGTGCTCTGGCTCTCACGATGCAGCCGGGGCCCACAGTCCTGCTCCCACCAGAGCAGCTCGGGTTCTTCTTGCATTCCCCCGCTGTCTGTCTTTCACACAGCCACACGACTCGCCCTGCCCCCACACTTCTGATCATAAAAGCCGCCGGCCTCCTGCGCTCGCACCCTCCGCCTTCTTTTGGCATTTGGTGTAAACAATGCTGACACAGCCCCCCCACCCGAATTGATCCTCATGTTCCGAATGGCCCCACATGTTTAGGTTCCTTCCTCTTCTTCCTCTATTCTACAAGACGCTTACACGAAATGGTAAGAAGTGCAAACAAGAGGCAAGGGTTGATCCTAATGAATCGATATACCTATACCAGGATTGTGTTAAGCCCAGTAGGCACCAACCCTCCACCCAAACCGCTGTCGCCCTGCATCTTCGGAACCAAAATCCAAACATGGCAGAGCGGGATCAGACGTGGGGATCAGGGTAACCAAGGAAAGCTCCGTGAGGTGAAAAAAAAAACATATTTTTTCTCCCATTGTTCAACAACTACAAGATCAAACACGATCTTTATGACTATTGCACCAAATATGGAGGATAGTACTTAAAAATGCACAAAATTTGGAGGAGGAAAGTTGCATTTCCCTTTACATTGTGTTTTCCTTGGACAGAAACTCACGACCAATCGCAGAACTCGAAAATCAATACATCCACAATAGTTTTCACCATAGTTTGTTAAAGATACTCATTCACAAATCCATTCCTTGACTGGCATCCTTAAAACCAGCCAGTGTAGGTCGACTAAGGAGGCTAAACTGTGGGCTTTTAAAGTTTCGGACAGACCCGTAAATGTGACGAGCAACGAAAAAGGCTTCCTGCTAGTTTCCTAATAACCACCAAGCAGCACGCACCAACTTCTCAGGTTTCCATGGAGACGCTGGTCTTTGTAGAGCGCACACACTTTCTTCCTATCTGGGTCAAAAGCGTCTTAATTTGACCTTCCCTTCCGGCTGGACAGAATGACCCAAAACAATATTGTGATTAATTGAACATTTAATCTTGTTAGCGGCTAATAAAGCAAAGTGGAGTTCCCATTTTCGTTCATGTTCTTTTTTTTTTTTTGTGTGTGGCCATTTATCAAACTATTGGGTCAATTTTGTTTGTTTTTATAATCTGTTCAAATGTGCCTCTAATTGTTATTCTCCCAGCATTGATTCGACTGTTTTTGCAGACATAGTGGACTTATTTTGACCTCAAGAGTTGCTTACACAGTGTAGACTATAGACTGTATTGGGGCAGTATTGCATTTTTATTTTACACACTATGTTATCTGTGTAGTTTTAAGAAAGTTATGTTTTGGTCCATGGACTATTATTAAGTCCACATAGCAAAGCCGTCTGAAGTCTGTATTAAAACAGGACTGTAGAATTCAGATTAGCATTGTGGGTACCGTGTTTACTTATCGTTCGTTTTAAAATGTATTTATTTAATTATAAAATGTCTGGAGGCTGCACCAAATACACCATATCCACAAGCTTTGTCTAGGCTTTCAGACACTAAGGCTTTGAATTAGACTCCCACCTTGCAATTGCACAGCTTTTAACCACATGTTCAAAGTAGCAATTGAGCATCTACAGCCAGCAGCTAAAGAGGGCTGTCTGGGAACCTTCACTTCTCATCAGTGGATTCTTGGTGGGATCCGCACTCTTTTGGGGGAGTCCATTTCCCGAGACTAAACTGGGCATTATTGGCGGTGGTCTACGCGCTTTGAAATGTCAAAAGGACTACCATTGAACACAGTAAGGATGAAAGGGAATGGTAAAGGTAACAAAAGTAGAGCAGTGTTAGAAACAGACTGGATTTTGAAATAGGTTACGGCATGAAAGAAAGTGATCATAAAAGTATTGTTTTGATGATTAAAGATGCTGTAACTGTAGGCTCGTCACAGTAATCTACATCGACTTATCGTTCAATACATGAAAGTGAACATTTTCTTTGCTATAATGGGGAGATTTTTGTTATTTTTGTTGTAATACGATAAGATCTGAGCTGTAGAGGGTTGAATAAGTCACTTTTAAGGCTGATTATTTGTTCATTCTACTGTTTATTTGCTGCAGCTCAGGCCTTTTAATGAGTTTACTCGGATTATCTTGCTTTATTTTAACTGTGTCAGTTGCATAAAGTAGTTTCAATATTATCGTTTAGCGTGATATTTCTCTGTAATGATATATCGTGCTTCACAATGTGTTATCGTGACAGGTCTATGTAAATATATTAAACATGTAGCAAGTGCTTTTCAACACTTTCACAATCCAGAGCGGAGTTTTGCTGTCACGCTAACAACAACTAGCATGATAACAGAACACTTTCCATTTTGGATAATAAAAAATGTTAGAATACTTCGATGCAGAGAGTTATTTTGGCCCCAAGAGCTGCTTTTAAAATATATATATATATGCACTGGGGAAAGACAATTTTTGCTCAAATGCATGGGACAAAAAAATCTGGGTATGGCCACTTTAATTATAATTGTAGTTGATTTTAAACTGACCACATGAGCGCCACGTTGATTATATTCATTGTTCAGATGTTCTCATTTTATCCATTGAAATCCAGCACAATACACAATCCCCCGTATGAAATATGAGACCTATCTGGCACCATATGTAACAACCGTCGCCGCCTCCTCACCATGATCACTCAATTGCGCAAACGTTCACAATAATTAAAAGGCATCCAATCTGCTCCCTGTCAGCACCGGAAGCACAATTAAAAGAGCCATTATCAGCCGTGGCCTTGTGGTAGAACGCCAGGGGAAGGGAGGGAGGAGAGAGGGAGGAGGAGAGAGGGAGGGAAGCACAGAATCGTCAGGAGACTGGGGCTCAATTAAAAGCCACAAGTTTAGACATTGGCCCGATCCTTGACAGCCGCTTCCTGTCCCAGCTTGCTCCTTCTAAGAGCTGGAACAGTGGGAAAGAACAAAGACGCAAGTCACCGGGATCTCCTCCACACACCTCCCACCCGTGCCCCCCCTCCCCGTTCAGGAAATCAATACAAGCAGAAAACTGTCCTCTCCTGCGCACACGGCCACGCTTGTTTTCGTTGGCGATCCCAATAACGGTTGAAAGATCAGAGGGAAAAAAACAGAAGTTTTTTCTTTCTTTTTTTTAAGCTCAGGAAGTGCTCGGGTGGCTGACCTTGGGTTGGAACAGGTTTGAACTGCTTGGTTTTTGGCACATAGTAACAGCGCTCACGTTGAGCCATGCAGTTTTTCTGAGGTCAGATCCTTGAGAAAAAAAAAAGGTTTACCTCAAGAATGTGCTCGTCCTGTTGCTCCCGGTCCAATCTTCTGGAAGTAGTAGTGACCAGACCTGTAAGAAAAAACAGGTCAAAAATGGCATCAAATCCCACGTTTAAGGATAAATTTTGTTACTGAAACAAAATGAAATCTGGTCTTTGCTTAACAGATTTTGGTTTTGTTTGCAATTGTGATTTGTCTTGAAACAGGACTATTAAATTAAAATAAGGGATCAAAAGAAGGTAGAACTCTGTCTATTGGACAAAGATTTTTAGAGTGAATATGAGCAAGCAAAGCTACTGCACTGGGAGTATGAGTTATTACTTTCAGGGATAAAGGTTCAGGGCCCCACACTGTCGCATGAACAGACTTAAGAACTCCTTTGTGCCAGTGTCTTTTAGTCTACTGAATGTGAATAGGTAACTGTTGATCCAACATACTGCATTTTATGAAGTGTAACGTCTTGTGTTTTTAATGTATTCTGTATTTATGGATTATATTTTATCTATTGAACAGCACTGATGACAGAAAAGTTAATCTTGATCTTGTCGTGTGCATCTTGACTGCATGCATTATAGATGTTTATAGAGGCTTAGATACAGGATTAGCAGGTTTATACATGTAAAGACCTAGACTGGCAAGTTATTTTCTTGTCTGCAGGGGACATTTCATTCAATAATCGGATCATTTGCGATTTTCTTAGAGTTGAAATTGCAATTTATTTGATTGCTATAGTCCATGGCATCATCTTCTTACAATCAGAAAAGAACCAATTGATTTTTATCTTACATACCTATACATATACTTATTAATCTTAAAAATGCTCAATAACTCTGTGTGCAGTCTAGAACAATTATATCTTTAAAGTTCAAATACCTGTACATGGAAAAATTGCCCTTGCTCAAACAAAAGAACCCTTAGAGCATCAGATACATAGCCAAAAATGTACAGTAGTTATTGGCAAGATGTGATTATGTAATTGGCTCACCATAGTTATTACATTATTGGTCTGTTATTACATTATTATATTGCGTTATTACACGGGCCTATTACATTTAAACTTTGCCAATAACTTAACTGCAGTCTAGAACAATTATATCTTCAAACTTCAAATGCCTGTATATGGAAAACCGACCGTGCTCAAACAAAAGAACCCACGGAAACATATGTGATCAATGAGACCGACACTCCTTCCTCTTTGCCCCATGACCTAATCTGAATTCCCCCGCTTATCTCATCAGTTACCTATGAGCGAGCGCGAGCACCTGGAAAACTACTCTTTCTGCTTTTGGACTTCGCAGACAGACAACAGAGGGCTTAATGCATGTGGAATGTGACAGGGCAGTGCAAATGAAGTCCTGGACTCTGGAGCGAACTTTCACTTGTGACAGAGGCTCCAGAAAAACAACCACTAGACGTGAGCAGATTTAGGGAATATAGCTCTTTTTTTTTTTTTACAATCATAGCTGGTCGGGGAGGACGGGCTGCAAAATTCAAAATCGAATCGGAATTTTAAAATGGATGTAATTTTTTAAGTATGATAATTTACGCCACAAACAATAAAATATCCTGTCTACATAAAACTGCACCATGTAATTAAGATGTGTACAAACGAGTTCTGAAATGTGATCCTTGTGTTAGTTTTTAGTGTAGTTAGTCTTTTTGTCATTTCTTCTGGAAGTGTTTAACCCTTTAAGGACTGAGCACATTATAAACCAGTATAGCTCGCCTAGACTTTCATTCTTTTTTGAGCCATAAAAATCTCGTTAAAGGAAGTATCAGCATGTACTTTTGCCTTTTTTTTCCACACAACTTCCTCTATTTTCCATATCCATCCTTATTTTTCCTTTGATGCATCAAATAACTGACTGGGAGAATCCCCGTGGCACCTGCGATCTGATTGGTCGTCTTTGAGGGACAGCGTGAGCACATTACCGTAATGACAGTAACATATTTAAAGAGCCCCATGCCTCTGCTTTGAGACGCCGTTTGAATTTACACAAGAGCACGATTGGTTGTGGAGTTACGATAATCGAAAGTCCACAACCGCGGGTCTATCGGCGGCGATAGCATCCGGCAATAGGGTTAAAACGTGAACTTTAAACAAAATCATATTATTAAAACACAAAATCCATTTTTTTTTCCTCCATTTGCATTCTCTATATCTTCTTTCCTCACTTACAAACTACTAGTACTAGCATTCTCCTCTGCCATTTCCACTTTACCCCCTCCAAAATCACGGAAATATCACACACACAACACTGACTGGTCACATACACTTGTAAATAACTGTTATGTCTCGAAGTCATGTTATGTCTTGGTGTGTCTTGGTATGTCTTATCACCACTTGTCACTATGACTGGTCACTATGTTTGCCTGTCTTGCATTACTAAGTAGAAATACAATCTGAATCAGAATCGGCATTACAATACAAGTCTTTTTTTTAAATTTTTATTGTGCAGCCTTAATTCAATCTCATGGAACGCCGCGATCATGGTATTTACTTGATGGTATAATATTCCAAGGAGGTGCCTCGGAGCCTCAAGTGCAATAATTACTGTCTTATTTCAAATGATTAAGAGTGCTCAAGAAGTATATAATGACAGTAATTCTTCAGATTGACGGCACTGGAACAACAGTCGACGATATTGCGTAAATGTGTAGTCTGCCATGTAGGCGATTCATTGGTCGATGGCGTCTTAGTCGATCAAGTGTCATTAGTATTAGCTGACTAAGTATTTTATTCAGATTATAAGGATTTATATGAAACGACATCAAAAAGGAGAAGTTAGTGAGGGGCTGGGTTAGCTGAAGATTTGGTATTTTTTTGATATTTTTATGTAAAAGGACAGAATAAACTCATGATTCATGGTCTTAAAAAAAAACCTTGCTTCCTAGTACGAAAAAATAATTTACTATAAAAAAAAATATACTTTTTACACGATCCCCCTGCAGGTGGAGTCTTGTGAGTTCAGTTTGGGTCAGATACATAGCCAATAATGTTGTTAGATGTGATTTCGTAATTGGCTCACTATAGTTGTTACATTATCGGTCGCTACAACCTTATTACCAATCCTTGATGGTATAGCTCAAGTTTCAACACAATTCCTGCAATTCTAAAATCTATTCACTTGTTTCCTTTCGTGTTTCCTTTCCTCTAATGGTGTTGTAGCTTAAAGGGTTGGAAAGAATGATGATGAGGATGGTTAACCTACCAACTTGCACATAAGTCAAAAAAAGTTCAATGCCATTTAGCCATTTCTGGTAGCTTTGCTGAATGTAGCAGTGCTTTATCTGTAGAACAACTGAACAAAACAAAACAGGGAACCTAATTAAAAATACATTTGACACTTACAATTATAATTATAAGTATATTGGCTCTCCTGGGTAAGTTTGTTATTAAATTTACTGGCTAAGAGAAAATGAGATACTTGCTTTATGGCCAAAGGCAGTTATTACCAGAGACACCTACATGAGTCACACACTTCTCTATTAAAGTCAACGTATTTGTCTTATTTCCTAATGATTCTAAAGCCTAATAGCGTGTTGTTGCTATCAAGCGTAATCCAATAGCCAGAAGCAATGCAACCATTTTTCAATTAAGTGTCCAGCCTCTATCGATTTGGGAGAAACTGCTTATCTAGTTTTCTTCTGAAGCGGCCAAGACACACTGCTGACTACTGACTCTTTTTGAGCTCTATCATTAGCTTTAAGTAGAATCACTGATGCCTTTTATGACATAATTCACAAAGGGGACTTCATAAAAACAGACTAGGGCTGAACAATTCGAGGGAAAATATGTAATTGTTGTTTTTCTGACAAGCATTGGGATCATATTTGCGTTTTAAGTTCAAAGTGATTCTGTTCAAAGTGCAGATTTTGAATGTGCCCAGAAGAATCGACAAAAAGACTGAAATCTGAACTGGCAAACTAATGCAAGAACCACATTTCAGGACATATTTGTGACGTTCTAAACTACAGGGTTAGCAGTTTTTATGCAGACCAAGACACACTATTTTGTTGTTTATAGAGGTAATTATGCTTAAAAAATTGCAGCCTTTGCGATATGCTATTTACGTCCATTCAAATTGCAATTACGACTGTGATTAATCTTGCAGCCCTAACCCACACTTCAACACTGGTAAAAAAAAAAATACAACAAAGCTCCCATCTTGAGTCACTGCCTGGTCCAATATTCCATCAGCTGCACAAACAAGACAAGACAAGCGAGGGGACGGCGGCTAGCGTTTTGCTGTATGTACGTGCTATATGCGACTTTGCCTTCTCACTCCCACTGTAATTGCTACTTAGCTGAGACGCTGAGTGTAGTGTAGACATGCCAAGTCCGACCGCACCAGAGCTGTCTGCCTGCCACACTGTGTCTGATTAACATAAAGCTAAGGATTTCCGAAACCCCAAAGCCATCACTGGCACATACACATGGCTGCAGCCCGGGAATAGCAGGCCACAACTTAGGCTCCTGAAATAGTCGGCCCTCAGCACTGCAATTGAGGCGAGGCAGCGAGTGGGAGATTTTGCAGCCGGCCCTTAAAACCCCCTTTATATGTGCTACTTCTTAAGGCTTTATTTAATCTTCACAGCGAGCGGCCTGAGATATGGATACTGATGCTCTGAAGGATACCGCCAAAGAACAATCGCCTCATATCTCGGCCCTGACATTTTCAAACGTACAGGGGAAGCTGTTCAATTTTGCGCAGAGGTATAAAAAAAAAAAAAGAAAGGAAAAAAAAAAGAACCTGGCTGCTGGGTTTAAACCTTTTCCCGAGATGATTTCCAAGCACCTTTCCAATATATTCATATTCATCACTCTCTTGCGATACTAAAACTTCAAAAATGAAATGAAAGCCGTCAAAACTGCTGCAGAGGCGAGATGCAAACACAAAGTTATAAAGTGTCAAAAAATCTTCATCACTATAAAAGAAATTACCTTAAATTAACTACTGTTTTAAATATTTAACTGCACTATATAATGATCTCCAATGAGGTATTCGGTTTCTTAAAAGTCTTAAAACTCTCTGCGTAAGGAAGTCCAACCAGAAAGTACACAACTGCACTTAAAAGGTGTGAAGCATCTATCTAGATCTACTCTATCAACCACCATGTTGGTAATGGCAATGCTTTTAATCTGTCGTCTCTAAATGCTTCACTCTCAATTGCCAGCAGGGGGCATCAAACATCTAATTTAAATGCTTTCTGCAACTGCGGTGCAACAAAATTGGTTCCTGTAATGTGTCACTATTTAATACACTAGTCGAAAACAGTGTACCTCAGTTGTAGCCTCCTGGACGTGTCAGAATCCTGATTTTCAGTGTAATAAATATCCTTTTTTAACATTATGATCCGATCGAAAAGACTATGGGTAATTCCGCGTTGTATATCAAGCTCTGGTCCATGTTGAGAGGAAGTAGCTACCTATCATTGGCCACAAGGGAGCTTAAACCCATTATCATCCATCAACTTCATCCCAGATAACACACTTGAAAAATTAGCTTGCACGCTCGATTATAATGAGTCACCATAGAATTATTAACCGGGATGATAATAACTCGGGCATCCAGCTGCGTCATACTTCCATCGCTGACAGGCAAGTAGACGCTCTCGTAAAGTTGTTTGATTATGGGCGTGCTGGTTTTCGCAACTGCACTAAAATCGCGGGAAAATGAGAACCAAAATAGTCCAATATTTCTTCTTCGACTACAATCAGGCAGCCAGAACTCAGTGTCATTTAATCAGCTCCATCCAAACAAGGCACAGCATGGGAGCTAGCATTTGCATGAGCTGGCCTTTCGCACAGGCCCACACTGGGAATTTAAATTTAGGACTGGTAATGCCATGCACACAGTGAAAGAGAAATTGAGTCTGTGCCAGAAACAAAAGCGGAGCAAGAAAGCTATTTGTTTAGCTGTAAAAAAATAGGCAGTTTCAATGTTTACCTTAATTTTTTACTCTAATCGGCCCAAATATGGCAAAAGAATTTGAAGGTAGTATATAGTGATGCTGTCGCTTTGGTACTTAAACATTAGAACGTAATACACAAAGTAAAAGTATTTTTTTTAACCTTCTAGTTCTGGTATAGATCTTAAAACTTTGATAAGGCATATACAGAATTTAAAATGACCAACAGAATCAAGCTTCATTATTTTTCATACAATCCAGACAGATGTTGGCAGAATAACTCCCAGCTGTTTTGCCAAAGAAAAATATATTCTGTCAATTGGACAAAAGCTTTTAAGAGTTCAAGTTCAAGAGTAAAGCTGCTAATAGGAGTTACAGGAATGATTATGCAAACTATGACTCAGGTGTACTTGAACCACCCTAGTTCACAGTACACCTGAGTCACACCCCAGGATAGTTCACACCCTAGGATAGTTCACACCCCAGGATAGTTCACACCCCAGGATAGTTCACACCCTAGGACGGTTCAATGGACAGATACACATTCACTCGATTTTTTTTCTATTCATTCAAACTTGCACTAAATATATAAACCATTTAAACCCCAAACCCTAACAATTAATTGGTAAAATGTGCTTAAATATAATTACTTGAGGCCATCACTGTCTGTCTGTACAAAACAATCAAGAAACATCCCATTAGCTAAATTATAATTGATGCTGGAACCCCCAATGTGCTCTATTTCTGCTTTATACTATTTACACTCACTTAACAAGCCAAAACATTGCGCAACAAGTCGGAATATCCAGACTGGCTTGCGCCGCAGGCAATGCTTGAACCACCAACCTTTTCATAGCAGGGTGCCCACATCTCCTGCCAAACTGTGCTACATGAAACGCAGCGCAAATACAAAACACTTCAATTATAAGGCACATTCTTCACAACATCATCTGCGCACTCATACAGCAAGTGGGTGTACTGACGGATTTGGCATATCTTGGCTGTTTTGACTAAACTTTCTTTTTTTTTTTTAAACCACAAAATCGGCTTTTCTCTCTCAAACTTTTAAAAGATTCTTTGGCTAAAAAAAGGTCTTGGAGATGCATAGATGTGCGCTAGCGGTTATCTGAGGGTTAGCAACGCAAGCCTGATGTGCAGTTTGGTGGACTGAAAAAGATGCGATTTGCCTGCGTTCCATTTTTGTCAGAGGCAATGCCAGGTTGCTGCCAGATCTCTGACCATGGGACTAGCCTCCCACGCTAATATCGAGTGGTGATATCTGTGTGAGAAAAATAACTCTCAAAACACCCTCTGCAAGGAATATCCAAATGTATCCAAAACTCCAAAGGCAAAGTCGTGATATGTAACGCTGTTTAAGAGACGCTTTGTTCACTATCGTTTCACTTTGGTATATGTTCTATAGTAGGCTTCCTTTTAAAAACAAATCTGATAAAGGTAGTAGGCTAAGGGGCATCTTATCAAATAAACTTTTAACTGGTTTTATTTTAGTATTCTGTTTTGCATGGACTTTCTGGCAGAATTCAGAAAGTTGCCTACAGTATCACCACAGCATAATCATCCTTATTGTAATTACGGCTTCTGTTTTACCAAAAACGGACCAGAAAATTCTGAAAAGCACTTATAAAATCATCATGGTGAATAATTAGGAAATTCGGTATATATAAGGTAAGAGAAAAATACTAACTATGGAGAACCCGCAGGGTCAAATTTGGCCGCAGTTAATTGCTCCTACCCAGAATGAACAAAAAAAAAATATATATGTCAAATTTGAATTTAAAAAAAAAATTCAAAAAGCCCAGAGTGCCACTTCTGGCCCCTGCATAGAGATACCTAGTGGATGAATACTGACCTAAAATGAGCCAGAGTGGTAGTGACAAGATGGCTGACCTGTTGACCTGATAAAACTACCCAAACAAAATCATCTTCTCAGCAAACCATCGGTTGTAAAATTGTGGAGTTTTTTTTGTTAATCTTTTAGTAATAGCTTGCAGAATGTCTAGAAGTATGTTTTATATTTTTTTCGGATAAATTAGCTAGCCCAGTGGGTCAAATTTGGCCCTGAACCTAAATTAGGGAATACAGAGTTAAAATTGAAAAAGTTGATATTTCAGTGTTCTTATAGCAGTAATTTAATGCAATGTTCATAATTTTCCAAAAAAAAAAAGGGTTCTTGGGTTCTCCAGGGTTAAAGGCACCGTACCTTATTTGCACTTTTTTAAAAACAAGAAAAACACAACTATATATTTTAAATGGTTTGCAGTGCTCCTAAATGTCAAAGTTATTGGTAAAGCTAAGAACAACTAGCATGCTAACACGCTCTTCCTGCTTTAATAAAATGCATTGGACTTATTTTGACCTCAACAGCTGCTTATACAATATATCTGCACTGGGGGAAAACATTTTTTTCCGCAAATGGATGGGAAAAAATTGAGCAGCGGACCTTTAATTGTGCCACCCCACTAATTACCCCAAACCATGTGTCCAACAAAATCATTCTCAAACCAAGTCAATTTTTCAGCAACTCTTTATGTTCTGCGTGTTCCACTCTCACACGCACACACAGAAGCCATCCCCAGGCGTGGGCTGAGCTGGGCCCATAGTAATTATAGCCAAGCGTTTTGAGAGGCTGAGAAAAACAACAGCAAAAAAATATAGTGGCACTCTCAAATCACGTCCCTGAGTGGCCAAACATAAAATTGTCGCGCTCAGAAATGCAGAGACCTGATGGGAGCTGTTGACCCGCGTTGCCTTGGTTTTGTTCTACGCTGTGGTGTGATTAGTTGTATTGAGACTGAAACACATACTGTATTTACGTGACACGCATTTAGCCGTGACTCCAGACAATGTGGAATGTCGTGGGAGTCGGCGAAAGCACTACGCCGAGTCCTTGGGGTTCTTACCACTGAAAGAAGCTGAGTGACGCTCTTGTTTGGAGAGTTATTTGAAGATTGGTGGATGGGTGAGGAGTAAGTGTTTGGTGGTGGGGAGTCTTGTGAATAATCTACCATCTCATTATCCATGTAGTTGAGCTAAATTTGTATTCTCCCACAACATGAAAGCAGCTGTAAGAATCAAAATGAGACTGTTGTGTGCTGTATGCATCCAATAATAATTAATAATTAAGTGTCTTTATTGTCCAAGAATCAGGATACTCGCTGTTAGCTTGTTGTCTGGCCTCTGAAAGCTGAGAAAAGTGCTTTTAAACTCATGTATATTAAGCATATGAGTTTGATTGAATACTGTGGGTACTTCTCAACTGGTACCAACAATGATTTGAAATAGATTTATTGTAATCCAGATATGCAGTTCAAGAGTTCATTTGTGTTTTGTAAAAACCTGAAACTGATTAAAGCAATAACAGCTAAGACTTAACATATTCTGGTTGGATTCTTTTTTCATTAAAGAGGGACTAAACACCCACAAACACATTTCAAACAGAGCTGTTAAACTGGGCAGTGCCTAGAAGACTAAAAAAAGGAGTGAAAGGAAAGGAAGGACGGGGTCTCGGGGTATAAGGAACACTGTGATTGGTGTAACACAGACATGTCAAACTCAGGCCTGCGATCACATCAAATATGTATTAGAGCTGGACCACCGGCCGTCACGCTAGTATCGCACATGCACCTCTAATACTAGGAATCCCAGAATGCTTTGCAAATGTGTTGGCGCCGGCCCCCACCACTTCTGTTGACACTTATTAGCATCTGCAACCTGTCGCCTCACTCAAATTTAATCCACCCCTTCTGAAAAACATGCAGATGTTGTTGAAATGTTTCAATAAATATTTAGTTTGGCCTGCGGCTTAGTCCCAGTTTTTAATTTTCGGTAAATTTGAGTTTGAGTTTGACAACCCCTGGTCTAACAGGTGTCCACACTTCAAGCTCCGCCTCTATCATGCTGTATTCTGGGTAGTTCTGTGTGATGTCACTAGGCCTGTTACGATAATTACTATATCGACTTATTGTTCCATATATGAAAGCTGAAACAATATATTTTGGGCCTCGGTATTTATTGTGAGTACTTTTTCTTTGCAAAAGTGGGGAGATTTTGGGATTTTTTTGTAGTACAATAAGATTTGAGCTGTAGAGGGGTTTTATGGTTTTATGGCTAATTATTGCTATTTATTTGTTGCAGCTCATGTCTTTTAATGAAACAGTCTTATATAAACATGGCTCACTGGGATCATCTTGCATTATTTAAGTAGTTTCAGCATTATCACCCATCACGATCTTCTCTGGAGCAATATATCATGCTTCAAAATGTGTTATTGTGACAGACCTAGATGTCTCCGACTACTTGAAATTGCTGTGGTCACTGGAGGAAGCCACCCAAACCTGAAATTTCCCAAGCGAGACAAATAAAGCAACTTTCCCTTTGATTTCACTTTCAATATAGACATCGTGTTAACCGATACTCCCAGGACAACATTCATGACATATTAGGCAGCTCAAAATGCAATCCTGTGGGACATTTCAAAACGCCAGTGAAATACGACTCGACCGACGCGGGATTTGTTTGTCCCTCCCTTTGTAGCGCCGGAGTTTAAAAGGACAGCCCGGCTAACCCAATTCTCTTTGTTGTGAATAAATTGCACAATGAAAGGTTTAGAAGGCAACCCCATGCATTTCTATTTGCCAGGCATTTGACTCTCATTTTGAACTCTTTGTGGTTGCCAGTCCAAAAGGCATTTCGCTGCATTGTTTATGTTGGGATTGAGCTATCTCCACACCTCGCAGCTGCAGGCCTTATTGCTCAGTGCACCAGGGGAAGCCGGCGATTGCTATTTCTATTGCCTTAGAACTGGTTTGTTTGTGTGTCAGGCATAACTCACCAACAAGTACATCCAAGAACTGCGGCCCTTATTGTAGAATGGATTTATGTCTGCCAGTGAAACGGCAGGAGAGGAAGTTATGTGTACGGGATGGTAAGTTATATTATTCTTTGATTAGTTTACTTTTGGATGAGCTGTTAGCAAATCTAATCTGACTAGCAGCCATCAGCCATTCCATTTAATTTTCTCCAAATCACTGCGTATGTGGGGCTAGGTGCTCATGTTTGGAATTTTAAAAACATGCAATTTGCTGAACGACTTTTCTAAATATCACAGCAATTAAGACTGTAAATGGATCCTTCAAAAGTAATAATTGGCTTCTGAATATTGCATGATTTTAATCAGGTGTCAAGAATATCATATTTTCAGGACAAAAAATACATTTGGTTGGTATTTAAGGGTTTGCTGTTAATGGTGACATCGGTGAGGATCTTTTTCACTAGGGCTACACGATTAGAGAAAACAAATAAATAAAAATTTGCATTATTAATTCGACAAGTGTGCAACAGCGGTTAGTTTTAGGTTTTAAAAGTAAGATTCTGTTCATTGTTCATTTCAAACGGTGATTTTGAGAAATAAACTAATTCAAGAATTCCATGCATTTAAGAACATTTTTTAAATAAATTTTTTCTTCATAAGTGCTTTTCACAACTTTCAGAAGCTGTGATGATAAAGCTAATGACAACTAGCATGCTAAGTACGCACTTACTGTTTATCAGAAACGCTAAAACGTTTTATAATTAGATGCACGCGACAGTGGCTTGAAATTTCAACATAAAACATCATTGGTAGAGCGGTCAGATCCACTCACCCACAGTCTGACGGTGCGATTCCAGCTCCCACAGATGTCGTTGTGTCCTTGGGCAAGACACTTAACCCACCTCGCCCTCACTGGTGTATGAATGTGTGTGCGAATGGGTGAGTGGCTCCTTGATGTAAAGCTCTTTGAGTGGCTTAAAGGTGGAAAAGCGCCAGGTAAAAATGTGCAATACCCAGCAGACTTATTTTGCCCTCAAGAGCTACTTATACAATATATCTGTACTGTATCTGTACTGGGGAAAGACACTTTTTGCTCAAATACATGGAAATAATCAGATACAGATTCTTAAAATAAAATCCAAAACGATACAGGGAAGCAGCACACATTAGAGTAGATCATTTTGACATATAGGCGGCTGTTTCACAAAATCTTCTATTGCTGATATTAAGATAAAGATAAGCTACAACACATAAGCTATAATGTGTGTCACAACAAGTGGAGAATGTGCCAGAGCATTAAATTTACATGAACAATAGTGTCATTTGGAAGTGTCTAATACGAGGTTCCATTGAGAAGAGGCTGCTCCGAGGGTTCACTCGAGGAGGTGAGCCGGGCCTAATCACATTTTGATGTGCACCAACAGGAGCGACCTGGTCCATTAAACAGAGCTGTCTGCAGTGCCGCCACATTAACCTCAGGCCAGGAACACTTTAAGTGATAAAAAGTCATTAAATATAAAACAATGTGCACCCTAGGCTGGGTGCTCACATCACAAAGTCATACGGAGTTTTCACTGAGTTTGCAATGAGTTTAAAAGAGGACAGTGATAGAGCTAACCAGGCTACTAGTATCTGCATGATCGCTATAGGGAAGTACCACAGTGCTGGTACAATGTATGCAATAATAATGATAATGTATTGATTTACTGTTGACACTTGTACTATTACGGGCCTGTCTTGGAGTAAAGGGCAGTCTCCATTAAGTTAATACCCACATGCATTTAACTGAATAATTCATAATTTTGGAGAGTCCTGAGCAACTTCTGAACCAGCTGAGGAAGTAAGACTATCACTGATGTATACATAAAAGCAGACACAGAGGGAAGGAAAATATCAGGATCCTTTTTCTAAATTGTGCAGCTTGGTGATATTTTAGTGGATGCTGTGGAATCTTTTTAACACAAAAAAAAAGACTGTACCTTCAAAAACATTGTAATAATGAATGTAACGAAAATCTTTAACATATGGTCTGATCTGTACATTTACAAGATAGTCTAAATGTTATGAGCTGAAAAAACACTAAGGATAAACTCAATAAATACAATTTTGTGTCTTTATATAATGTTATATTATTTTGACATATCGTAGTTTAATTGAAAGTGAACTTTTTTGTGTATATTACGATAAATAGCAGTTCCAGTTGTTAAAGGTGCATTATTTAACTTTGAGTCTACCACCTGCTTGTTCTTTGTTTGGAATGACACTTATCTATGTTGCATTCAGTTAATTACAGGTGTTTTTATTTCTCAAAAATACCCTGAAAAACAGGCATTGTTTCAGTGAGAAGATGCACCTCTCCATAGATCTGACTAGTAACTCGGCCTTGTGACCTCACCTGTTTGTCTCTACGGAATTAGATAGGGTTTATGCCAAAGTGTGGAACATGTCAGGCAAAGTAATAGTAACATTTCCATGGAAACTAAACATGGAAAGACTATTTGATAATTACTTTTTCTTCCAGCAGTACTAGCCTGTTGAGTTATTTATTGTTTGAAAATACATTATTGTAAGGTAAACTATATTTTTGGTCTTTTTAAAGAAACGTGTCCTCAGCAATTGATCCATCCTTTCATGATTCACATGACGATAGTGGTCGTAAATCTGAACTTAAGTACACAAATCAAGGAAGAACTCGGGAGCGATCTGTTTCCTGATATTTCCCTAGAGCGCTGCTACCATTGTTTCCCTTCCCAACTCGTCAGAAACTGGAGGAAGTTGTTGAAAGTAAAGCTCTTCCTATCTCACTTCCTCTGATAATTGTCGGACCCTTGGTGAACCACTGATAAGCCTGGCACCTGCGAGTTTGTTTTCTCTGCCAAACAAAGGAGGCGTCGCCGAAAGTTGTCAAGGCCTGTAGATCATTCACGGCACCTATGGCAGCTTTCGTTTGGTTAGCTTTCAAGTTGGGAGAAAGAAGAGAATGCAAATAAAAAAAAACACAGGGAGGCTTCCAAACATGCAAAAGCATTACCCAAGGCTAAAGGGGCATGTGTGAACGAAAGAGCTGGATAAGGGCCAAGTTTTAACGCAACACAATATGAGCTTGTAGCAGCATGCTTTTGTTATGTTTAACCACCTGGTGATGGTGTTAGCGGGAATTGGGGCCGTCATGAGTATTGAAGATCAGATATTAAAACTAGTATTGAAACTAGATACTCATTTGAGCAGGTACTGGACATTAAGAGTCACATTCACAGGACAGAAATGAATAGCTTTAAAATGTTTTTGAGCTGTATCAGAACAAGTATAAGCTCACACAGACGAGTATGCACCCATGAAACACTATGGAACCAACATGGACGACTGAGTTATTACACAGATATAAAACCACATGCGGCACATGGGAAGAAAGTTTTTTTTTTAATGTTCAAATGTGTTATTGGGATTGGTATTGAGTATCGAGTTTATTCCTTAGAATCAAAATCATGTTTGAAATCATGTTTGAAATTTTTGTGTCTTCACTTTGTCAGAATATATAAACTTAATGTTCTGTTAATTTTAAAGATACAAAATGAATGCCCATAATAATCACTCTATCACAGTAGCTGTAAAGAATGCATCTTTAAAGCAACACTGAGTAGCTTTCTGGAGGCGGCATGTCACCGACGTGATTCCATTAAACAGAGAAGTTACCATACGCTGGAACATTCTCCTTGGAGTAAGAGTTAGATTTGTGCAGATACAAGCCTGCTCATTTAGCTTTTTTTTCAGTGCAATAAAAACATCATATCGTATAAAATTACACAGTGGAGCTTTAATAGCTCTTCTCTAATAATAATAGCATAAATGATTACTCTACGTGCCTATGTGGCCTATGTTGCAAACTATGCCCTTACAAATTGGCAACACTTTACAGCACATTTACTTCTACAGTGGTGGACGGCTGAGTTTTAATTGAACATAAAACTTGGTGCCATTTAATTAAGCAAGGACTTTAATCCACTAAGTCCAGCAGAATGAGAATGAGTGTGGAGCCCATTACTTTTACTTCAGGCTGAAAAGACAATAAACAACTGGAATTGTTAAACTTAAAATACAACTGCAATGAGTTTATCTGTTCAGTTAGCAATCCAATTGTGCTGAGCAGACTACGTGATAGATCCCGAAAAGATTATGCTACTTTATGTTAGGATTGTCACGAAAATCAGAAGCTAACTGGTACTAAAGTGTGTATCCAAACTATATACTAATTTGATCAGGTATCGATACTAAAAGAGTCACATTCACAGGACAGAAATTAACCTTGATCTTGAATTGCATCAAAACATAGACTTTTACATTCTAAAACTGAGGTGGAGGACAGGTCAGAATTGTGACAGCTGAACTATAAAAGTGGGCACCTAAACACCTAAACTTCGCCCACAACTATATTTCAAATAAAGCTGCTAAACTGGGCAGTATCTGGAGGACTCAAGAAGAGAGTGAGGGGAATGTAGGGGCAGAGTTTGAGGAACAGTGTGGTTGGTTTAAATCAGGGGTGTCCAAACTTTCACAGAGGGCCGCATACTGAAGCATATTTGAAGCTGAGGGCCACAGACCTGAGTCGATACAGGGAGTTAAAT
This sequence comes from Periophthalmus modestus, assembly GCA_019594935.1. Taxonomy (NCBI): domain Eukaryota; kingdom Metazoa; phylum Chordata; class Actinopteri; order Gobiiformes; family Gobiidae; genus Periophthalmus; species Periophthalmus modestus. The sequence goes on along the minus strand of JAIEZT010001373.1, from coordinate 27,221,396 downwards.
GGTGCATTTAACACAGGTTTAAAAGAGACATTGTACCTTTAATAAAACCTGGAAGATTATTTTTTAGTTCTGTGTCACAATGTAAAGTGATGTTATTCAGGTTATAAAGGTAAAATCTCTTCAATTTGTAGTAAAAATTCTTCCTGATCAATTGGGCCAGTTTAGGCGGAGGCACGAGGGCCATCAAAAATTGGTTTGAGGGCCACATTTGGCCCCTGGGCCGTAGTTTGGACAGCCCTAGTTTAAACAGTATCCACAGTTTAAACTCCACCCTTGCAGTCAGCTGTAATCAAGGCAGTCTTTTGTGATGTCACCAACTACTGGAAATTGTAAAGGCCAGGCCACTGGAGGCAGCACAAAGTTAGATTTGGGCATTTTTGACCAGAACGCTTCTTGCTAAAAAAAAAAAAAAATTACTAGTAAGAGTAGACAATGCAACACCATACACAACACTGGTCTAAAAGCTGAAAAGGTGTTGCCCGTGCTGTGTCTGTTTGCCTATGACACATGCCTGCAGATAAGAAAGTTGTCCGTTGTGTTCAAAGTCTAATAAGATATGACATATTCAAAACTGAGGGAAAAAATGAATCACTGAGTTATAAAAAGTGGCCAGTTTCATGCAGAAAAGGTGGGCAACTTCAGTCAGTTACCTCACATGAACCAGCACAGCGCCCTGTCAGCTCTTTTAACCAAAAGAAAAATACGACTTGACAGCCAGTGGGCAGAGCGTCTCCTGAGCAGGAGAAGTACTTGTATTGGTTTCATTGTCTTTTCACACTTCAGAGATTATCACTACCACAGTCCTCGAACATAACTTCCATAATGATGACTGACGAAATTATTAAAACTGACATGATTATAGATAATTAGTGGGAAGTAGAGATAACCGACATAACATATTTTGGGGAGGTTGGTGGTTCAATCTCTGCTTTTACCTATGTACACCATGTGTCCTTGGGCAAGACATTTAACTGGTGCATCAATGTTTATCCTACGGCACTGTTGCCATAGACGTGTTACAGCTGGAGCAAACAAATAATGGGTTTAAGTAGGATTTTGGCTCTTCCAGTAATATACTAAACTTATCTAATTGTTATTTTGAAATGGGAGTCAAAGCTAAGTACAAAGTAAGTCCTGTTGTAAGGAAACACTCTGAAACAAAAGGAAACACTTCAATTGATTGTAATTATTAAAACCAAAGATACCTATAAAAACAAAGACTTTGGCAATGCTGGCAAACAAGACAAGACATTTCCTGTGCCCTTATATGGTCATCTCTTCTGGTGCCATAAACTGCAATCAAACATATCGCTGTCATCAGTTAAGTGCCCCAATCTTCCTCCCATCTCAGGGAAAAAAAGGACTGTGCAGTATCTCGCAATCAAATTGAAATAGCAACTTGAACTGAACAAAATGCCCTGTCTTTTTAAAGAGGAATCTTGTTGTACCTATAGTTTAGGCTTCCACAGACCTGCTCTGAAATGCATGGATTCTTGTATTAGTTCATCAGTTCAGATTTGAGTCTTCTCTGAAATGTTACTTCTCCTGTAGCTGTTTACAATGTGCATTCTGAAACGAAATATTACTATTCAAAGTGCACATATTACACTATTTTCTGATCTATGTTATAATATAGTTTCCTCATCACAAACAAACCATAAACCCCACACACCTTCACTAGAATCATTTGTATCATTTCAGCCCTGGAAATGCCAATCTCTACAAAACTAAAGGTAAAAGTAGCTGTTTAGTTGAAGACTACCACTGCATGACATCACAAGGTGGAACAGATCAGTTTAGGTATATGTGAATGAAACAAAACACAACTCCAGGCATGTTTTTGAGGAGGTAACAGCGTTAAAACATGGCTTAAAGATCACAGGAGTCAGTTTTGTGTAAGATACGAAACCTTTAAACATAAATCACAAATCTAATCACAATCCTAAACCTTGTCCAACTTTTTCCCCCCAAAAACTGTCCAACCCTAAAAAAAAAAAACAAAAAACCTGAATCTTTAAACAGTCCACATCTGATCACAATGCTATATGGGATTATCTTCAAAAGCATTATTCAAATGTGCCCCTCATATGGTTATAGTAAACATAATTTGAATCCAGCTGACGAGCACAATATGCAGCCAATATAGCACCGCCTCATCTTTCTCTTTCTTCTCCAATCCCCTTCAAAAAAAAGCATGTCTGCACCAAGCCGCTAAGTTCTAAGCTAGCAGATGTCGGGGGTTGCTATAGTGTCGGCAGGAGAGAAGAGCTGGCCTTGCACTTTAATGACAAACTCAAGTCAGAGCGCCAGGCCCAAACAGCGGGACTTGTTTACTTGGCAGAAATAAAATAGGGCTTAGATTTTCATCCCGAGCTTTACCGGCCCGGAGAAGAAATAGGGGGCGACCAAGAGCCACGGAAGGTATCAAGCATCGTTTTTGCGTTTGAAGCTCGACTATAGACTTTACATAGAAGAGGTCGGTTGCGTCACCCATAGAGCTCGGTTGCAACCACATCAAGTTAATCAAGGCTAGCAGTTATAGCGGCTAATCTGCAATCAAGACTCATATTTAGAAATCCAGGTGCGCAAACAAATAGCCAATCAGGAGTAAGGTTGTTGAAGCGTAACGTCCATTCCCGCCTGCCCCGCTGGTTTAGTCCAGAGCAGGTACTTAGCAATGCTGTCAATCAAACATGTTGCTAACTCTAGCGGGAACTACCTTAGGGAAAGAAGATACCTGATTTGTCTGTTATTAATGTTCATATCTTGATTTACGGACGCAATAGCAAAAAAGGATCATATCGAGTGGGTCAATATGAACATTTTAAGACCAAAATGACGAGCCTGACAGCAGCAGTTACAGAAAGAGGTGTCACCTATAGCGTTTGGTTGCTACAAATCAAGTCAGTCGAGGCTAGCTGTTAGAACGGCTACTACGCAACCAAGACGCATATTTGGAAATCCAGGTGCACAATCAAAGACCCAATCAGGAGCGAGGTTGTTGAAGGTACTCGCCCTTTCCTGCCCAACACTAGTGGGAGCAACCTCAGAGACAGAAAGCACCTGATTGGTCTGTTATCAGTGTTCATATCTGAATTTACGAACAAAATAGCTTGATAAAAACACAAGGATCATGTCGAGTGGGTTAATATGAATAATTTAAAACGAAATTAGTCTGACAGAGAGAGTTACAGAGACAGGGGCGATGGTTTTTCAATAGTCAATTGTAATCCGACCTTGGGGAACCAACCACTGCTTGCCCATGGTCACTTCCTACTGCGAATGAATGAATGAAAGCGGCGGCTAGCTGTTTAGCAATGTCCATTTATACAAACAGTCTATGAGTTTGACGGGTTAGCTTGGAATGGCTACACAACGGGTGGCTGATCGTGCCCAATTGTGGAAGGGTATAAGGTAGTTAGCATTTTCAAACTACAGAGTTCCCAAAGCCGCACACAAAACATAGCCTTAGCGTCGGTCTTTTCCCTTTTTTTCCCCCTCCCGCCCCTTCATAAAGCTTTGTAGGGATGCCAAGACGAGGCCCTACGCTTCCAATGTAATTTTGAAATGTGTAATTACAGAGGCTAGCTTGCTGTAAATTTAAACATTTGCGAAAACCTGTAATATGCAGCAAGAAGGACATATTGAGTTGATAAAGTGGAGAGTTATTAAATATATTCGAAATGCCAATGTTGTTTTTGCCTCTAACTCATTTCAATTGAGCGGATATTATGGGATGCATATGTGTCGAAGGATCTTGAAGTAACCGCTCGGATGAGAAGATAACAGGACTAGTGAAGCTATTTGGAGTTATCGCTCTTTTAAGTGGTTGTATTTTCAGCCAGTCTGCTTTAATCTGTCACGATGATAAGGGGGTTAATGCTAAAATGTTTTAAAATCTATAAAGCAAAGGACAAGAAATTCTATTAACTTAGCATTATGTAACTATTAGATGGAACAACAATGTACTGCCTTATATCTGAACAAAAAACAAACATGGCTGCCAAGGCTTAGAAGTTAAACCATGTCCTTCTTGATTGACCCGTGTTGAGTAGGTTTTGCACAACCATAAAAAGGCTTCTGAGTTTATGTTTTAGTCTGTTGGAACTAGTGTAATTTTTCGCTATCCCCAAGATTCTCCGCTTTCAGTTGCCATTGTTCAACCTTTCTTTGGTTCAAATGTATTACAGAAATCATTTAACTAGACTACAGCCCTAAACCCAATACAAATGTCAGCATAACAAATTGCAGAAACATCTTGAAAACATTTTAATACAACATTTTTGCTTTTCTTTTGCACTCAAACAACAAAGCCGCCTGATAATTCTCCCACAAGTATGGTTGTAAAGGGAATCAAAGTTTAGTTTGAATCTTGCATACGCTCTTTTAATAGCTAACCTACTTGTCTCGTACTTCTTTGGGTTCAAAGTAGCACCATTTATGAACAGCAGATGAAATTATCTTGTCTCGTTTTGTACCCATCGCAAGTTAATAAAATGAGAGGTTAAATTACTGCTAGGGTTGTAACAAAGCAGCCATTATGAGGGCATTAGGCGACTTCTTACAACATATGAAAAACGACTGCATTTTCTATGTAATTAAATTCAATAATTTAAAATGCGTATGGATTGAAATCGTAGACTGTATATATAAATGGACATAGCTAGCTAGTCAAAAAGGACATAGCATGGGCGTGCTGTCTTAAAATGTTCATATTGACCTCTATATCTTGTTTTTTTGTGTGTTTTTGTGTCCAGAAAAATCAAGGTACGAAAATTAATAACAGACAAATCCGGTGCCCTCTTTCCCCAAGCTTGTTGCCACCAGCGTTAGCAACAGGCTTGATTGACAGGTTGCTGGAGCCTGCTTTGGGCTAAACCAGCGGTGCGGGCGTGAAGGGGCGTTACCTTCAACAGCTTCGCTCCTGATTGGCTCTTTGGTTGCTGTGATACTCGCGGTCTGAATTCCTCAAATGCAACCTGGCTCCAATTTCGCCCCTATAACCGCTAGCCTCAATGAGCTTCATTTAACTGGAGCCAGACGCGATGGGTGACATGACACTTCCTTAGTCAACGGTACTTCTTTATACTGTCTATGATTGAAACGTGGGGCATTTATGGGGCACAAACATTACAAAGGAATAATAATTAATAATAGCTCTGTAAAAAAAAAAACGTTTTCAGCTCTGACCCTTTTCATAAATCACTGTCCTTACTCATAGCCACTTTATTTATTTATATTTCCCACAAGTCCAAAAAAATCAAAGATAAAAAATACAGACGCCAAAAAAATAAGTGTTTAAATGATTTACTAACGTCGTCCTTGTCCATAGCATCCTTTGTTAAACCGGCGGCTCAGGTCTCTAGTGTCCGGTGATAAAACTTTTAACATGATTTGATATGCATGAATGCTTTTTATGCTTATGCCTCAGTGTCCTATGGCTCTAGAACTAGTTTTCTACCCCCCTCTGCTCCTCACACGTACAGTTCAGATACTGCATGTAGATTTCGCTATGACTGCTCCACTTACATTGACTTAAAAAGCTTAACAAACATGCTTAATATTTATTCCGAGTATGTAGATAAGAAGAAGTGTGTTATGTGCTGTTAGCTTAGCGCCAATATGGACAGGAGGGAATGCCACTTAGTTCAAGATCACCTGCTTAGTGTAAATATTCCATCTTTCGTTATTACAGGGTATTCATACACCTCAAAACACACGTAAAAAAAATCTATATCCAAGCAGAATATTGAGGATTGTTTTCCATGCCACTCAAAGTCTGTCTGGGTTGGAGAAAATTATGCATGCTTTTGGGAAGATAACAAAATAGGACCTTGCGAATAGACAAAACATGCAGCCAAAGTATGGTCCTGCATACCTTTAAGTGCTTGTTTTTTAAAGGCTTTTTCCCATATACTTGAGCAGTGTTTGTCTTTCTCTTTGCAGATGTACTGTTAAAGCAGCTCTCGAGGTCAAAATATGTCTGCGGCATCTAAGTATAAAGTCTATGTCTGACAATCAGAAACTGCATGTTAGCATGATAGTTGTTAGGTTTATCGCGATGCCAAAACTCCACTCTGTTCTAGGAAAGTTGTGGAAAGTGCATATAAGTAAGTGAGGAATAATTTCGGACCACTGCAAATCGTTTAAAATTAACTAGTTCACATTTTCAGGCAGTAAAAAGCAAGTACAGAGCCTTTAAGCTGCTCGTCTCTTTATAGTTTATTTGTTCTATCTTTTCCTGTCCGCTGGGAAGGGCCTGGCATGGGTCTAAGCCTTGTTTGGGGGTCTAAAACATGGGGGATTCCTTATTTGGGCATGAAAATTCACATTGCCAGTTCTAACTAAAATAACTCGCAGTTTGTTGATAGGGCTACCTTGGGAAATGGGACCACACACGTCACTGTCGACAAATTGGAACAACTGCCTTGGCTGCGGCATTCCACATTTGGGTTAAATGAGCGTTAAAAGGGCCGTCTGTAAGCTAGATAAGCAACAGTAAGACAGTAAATAGTCCATTCAAAATCACCAGGTATCTAAAACGTGGAGCTCACAATGAATGGAGTCATTTAGCCAAACAAAAGCATGGAAATCCTTTAAAGAGATCTATTAAAAAACTATTTGCTAACTAGATCATAAATGAGGATCAGCGTATTTACAAAACAGCATTTTACCGTAAGTCTTTTAATGTTTGTGCAAGAAGATTATGTTGTATTCATGCTGGCCATTTACTGTAAATAGCAGATGAGGGTCAGGGAATCCAAAAGGTTTAAGATGAAATGTTAATGTTTTTGCAAGTATTACTAAGTGTTTTAAACTAATTAGGGCTGCCATGATTAATGGGAATAAGCGTTACTAGTCGGTTATTAAAATAATCAGGATTTTTGGATTTTTGGTCATTGTTATGTCTGTACTATGCAAGCTTAATCCGTAATCCACTTTTTTATAAATATTCTCCATCTAGAAACCATCAGTAGCCATGTTTCAACCGTTTTTTGGTTAAAATGTATTTAAAAATTCAGTGTGCAGTAGAAATAATCACTGAATAGTAGTTGCAGCCATAAATCTGATACAAAAGTGCAGAAACATTTTGAAAACATTTGAATACAACATCTTTTTGCTTTTCTTTTGCCCTTCTACAACAACGCCACCTTATAATTCTGCCTAAAGTGTGAGGGTAAAGGGAATAAAAGTTTAGTTTGAATCCTGCATATGCTTTTTTAATAGCTAACCTTCTTGTCTCGCACTTCTTTAGGTTCAAAGTAACACCATTTATTCGCAGCGGGTGGAGTGATCTCGTCTCATTTTGTACCCGTCACAAATCTTCACTGAGCAAATTTACAAGCGATATCAAACAAAGCGCCGAGTGCCATACAAAATCTGGAACATCACTTTGCACCTATTAAAAGTATTTCTCTGGCGTTCAACTGAACAGGATCTGTACTGGCAACTTTAAAGGAGCCCAATGAAATATTTATCATTATGCCATTTTACAGAGTACACGATGAGGATTCACTTTGGAGTGTTAGAGTGGGAGAAGCCCCAGTAGGCCTTTGCCCACACATGCTCTGGATTAAAACACCGTGTTTTTAAAGGTTTAGTACATGGAATGGGAATACTGACCAGAGCTATCAAAAAGTGCCCTTGCAGTTTTCAGATACAAAACCGTTACAGAATGCTAAGGCTTAATCCAATCGAGATGTGTGGCGTTTTGTAGTAAATTCCCTGACTGGAGCAATAGAACTGCTCTATACAAAGTGGAAGATGGAATTTTCTGCAGTAGAAAAGCCATGCATAGAAAAAAATGGTGCTTTTGAATCTGAAAATAGCTCTGAAAAGAATTTAGAATACTAAAGGGCTGCTCTACTCTTACCAAAAATGGCTGTTTTGGGATGCATTTGTTGCATGAAAGGCATATCTATTTCAGTTAAAATGGATGAATATTAAGCTTGACTGTAGAACTGATTGAAAACCATGCTAAATGTGAATGCTAAAATCGGATTTAAGACCAAATATTGACCAATATACTTTAGAGTTTACTATAGACCAGGGGTGTCCAAACTATGGCCCGGGGGCCAAATGTGGCCCTCGGACCAGTTTTTATTGGCCCTCAGGCCTCCTGCTGAACTGGCCCAATTGACCATAAGCAGTACTTTTAACAGCAAATTGTTTTTCATGTTTTTACATCAGTAAAAATCAGGTGCCTTTAATGCTACCCATATGTATCTGAATCACCGTCTTACCTGTCTTGGAGTTTATGGCAAAGAAACCTTGAGGGTTCCCACTGGTGATCCTATAGGTCAACTTGTCGCTGGATTGGGTGTCGGGATCCACGGCTTCTATCTGGATGATGGACACGTCTTTGGGGGAGTTCTCCATGACGGAGGGGTAGTAGACGGGTTCGGAAGTCTGGGGAGCGTTGTCGTTGACGTCTTGTACCTCGATGTAGACCTCCACAAAGGCAGACTGAGGAACCATGCCCCTGTCCATGGCGTAAACGGTGAGCCAGTAGTGAGGGGTGGTCTCATGGTCAAGGAGCTCCTGAGTGCGGATCACGCCTGGAATGAAAAAGACAAGAAATTAGGGTTGTAAAATGTATCAAAAATCAGATACTAATCAATACTCAAATTAACAAAGTCACATTCACAGGACCTGAACCTTTTCTGAATAGCTGTAGAATGATTTTAAGCTGTATCAGAACAAGTATAAGACCACACAGACTAGTATATGCCCATGGACCACGATAGACACAACCTGGACAAGGGATTGCACAGACTGCACAGTTATATAAAAGTAAAAGTCATTGTGGTATTAGAAAAGAATTGAGTGTCGAGTCTATTCCTTAGTATGAAAATGAGAGGATATGTTTCTTACAGTCTCTACATTTACTGTGGAGTTTTGCTACTATCCATTTTCCAAAGGTTTCAAATACACCTCAACAATGGTCCAGATTGAACAATGGCTCACTGCGGAAACTATAAATATCTGGCAACCACTGTATTGTATGAATTCTCAGTAGCAACTTGATAAGCTGATGCTGCTGCTAGGTTAGGGATACTGCCAATAACAACACAACTAAGAAATTACTTATAACACAAAAAGACCCAAAAATACGACAATATGGACAATGCCCCTGTGTGGACTCCAGTCATCAGCTCAGAGTCTGGATAGTGCAGACTGGTTAGGCATAGAGCTAGGCAAAAAAAGGCAAAATGGCTTTCAGAATTATTTACTAAACACTACCAGTACAGACTTTTAATAATTGCAATTTAAAAGTCCAATATATATCCAGAAACTACATTATAAGATAGATCAGAAAATAGAGTAATATGGACCATTTACACAAAATAATCATCATATTTCTTCCTCTAAAATGTGATCTCTGCTACAAACAACACACTTTTACTGACAGATGACTGGCTGTAGACCTCTCCATTAAAAATACTCAAGCTGATCATAGACAATTAAAGATGACTGAATCTCGATCTTGATTGAAACTCGATTCATTGCACAGTCCTAATGGGGCTTATGTACCAATAAAATTTTCATTGACCAACATCATCTCCTAGCAATGGGCTATTAGTGAGTTTATGGCGGGGGAATGGTACTTTACTGCTTTACTGGACATCCCTGCACACTGACAACAGAAGTTCTGAATGGTTTATACAGTAGCTAACCCCCGAGTACTCCTATTCCTCTTCCCGCTGAGTAAATAATGCATACCACGTCATGCCAAGTGTCCAAGTATACTTTATAGATGGAAAAACCCACCCACAGTAGCATCTTAGCGTGCATCCTGTCAGTTTGTCTGTTTGTTAGACTGTTATTCTAGACTTCACATGATGTCTAGAAATAGGCCTGTCACGATAACTACTGTATCGATTTATCATTCAATATACGATAGATGGAACGATACTCTTTTGGGGGCAGTATTTATTGTGGGTACTATTGCTTGCATGAGAAATAAACATTTTCTTGTTTTTTTTGGCAATATGATAAGATTTGAGAACTTCTATGGCTAAATATAGATACAAACTCATTTGTAAAGTGTTATTTTAGAGTTATGTTTATTTTTTGCAGCATTTTTAACCATATAGTGCATTAAGAATAGAATAGAATAGAGGATAATTCTTTCAATTCAGTGGCATGAATTAGTTTCAGTATTACTGTTTATTGTCTACATTTACTTGGGCGATATACTGTACTTCAAAATTTGAAATTGTGACAGGCCCATCTAGAAATCGATTTGCGGTGGTAAAAAGAGCAAAATGTGTGAGGCTACGGAGGGAACTTTGACACACAAATGTCAAGGTGGTACATTCACAACAACCGGCCGATGTGTGGTGTTTACACTTACTAGTGGAGAGGTTTTTTTACTGCCTTGTGGGGGTTGTAGCCCTCAGCTGAGCAAACAGAAAGCTTTCAGAAGAGTTGTGAGTTGTAGAAGTTGACAATGGTTAAATGGGTGAGTGGAGGATGGGTGGCAATGGTAGATGCAAGATTTAAAAGGCTGGCTGCAAAGTAAGGTTAGTGAATGGTTCAGTTAAATGCAGTCAAGTGCAAACCTGTCTTTCATCAAGGTAATACAGAAATTAACAGCTAACGTACTACAATACTATCAATGCCGATTTCTTGCACTTTACAGCTAGAAATGTCATAAACCTTGTTTTTAATGCCCCTGAATATCCTTAAATGACTTTGATTCAAATGCCCCTTCTATGTGAGAATAACTACAAGAACCAGTGACATTGTGGGACTTCATAAGCGGTTGCCATACGAGCCAGTCCCTCCTACATTCTGTTCGAATACAGAGGGTCTGCAATCGGATCATTAAGTAAGTCAAACAACTGTTCTCACTTGGGACGTGCCTGTCTTGGTTCCAGACCCAGACGTCTTTGCATTGTAAACAGAAAGCGCTCTGTTCCAACTTGTGATGTCAGGGATACAGGAAGTGCTCCACTGTATCTGTAACTCCATACACCTTCACTAGAAATTTATTCTAAATTTAAATTAAATTCTAATTTCAGCCCTGGAATTTCCAATCTATACTTAACAAAAGGTAAAAGTTAGCTGCTAACTTGAAAACTACCACTTCACAAAATCACATCACCCAGTGGAACAGAGCACTTTGAGCTTTGAGGGATGCAGACAACCCAATAACACAGATGTGTGTGTGAATGAAACAAAACTCTACTCTGGGTATGGGCATTCAAACACGGCTTAAAGCTCATAAGAGTCAATTTTGCGTAATATAGGACCTTCAAACTAATAGCCCTTTAGCGTGTATGTTATTGGAATATCGGTGTAACCTTGAATGCAGCTGTGGACGTTTACAGGTATATTACGGCTCGTCATTATCTGCAGCTAATAAAAGTGAACAATGCTGTAGACCCACCTGAGTGTTCTCTGTTGCATGCATGTTGTGAGCAGGAGGTCTGGATACAGGCCTCTACTGCACCACTTTTAAAAAATCACAAGGACATTTCCAGAGCCTTTTACATGGACTCCCTTCCTCTCTTTTTACTGCTTGGCTTTGTTCGCCCACTGTAACTTGATGAACTGTAACCGAGCAGAGCCAAACCTCTTGCCCGGGGTAATGAAAGATTTCACAGTGACTTCAAATGACTTGTCGCAAAATTCCTCAGATTAAACTTGAGAGGGGGGTTTGGGGGGCTACCTCATTTGTTCTCAACTTTTGGCTTCTTTTTTTTCTTCTTGCAGTTGCTCCGACCTGGGACCCTCTCTCGTCATTAGTCATCATTATGGCTAGCTCTCCCTTAACTGCAGGCGTGTAATAAGAAGAGTAGCCAGGCACAGGAAATAGGTAGTTCCCCCCTAAAGCTAAGAGTCTTCTGTAAATAAATACCCAGGCCAAAGTATTTTGAATGCAAATGAGATGAAACCAATGGTGTAGAAATGGTGACTGCACAAACATATTACGCCATTTTCTGATATAATGTTGTTTCCTCATCACAAACATACCTGGAGTTGTTGTGTTTTGTTTCATTCACAGACGTTTAATACACAAACTCTGCATATTTAGGCTGAGTTCTTCTCTCAAAACAGAAAACACGCGATGTCATGTGGTAATACAGGAAGTGCTCCATACACCTTCACTCATTTTATATTTGGATGATTTCAGCCCTAGAATAGCCGATCTCTATTGAACTTAAGGTAAAAGGTAGGTGTTAACTTGAAAACTGCTGCTGCATGACATCACAAGGTGGAGCAACAATTGTAACTTGATTTCGTAAACATTTTTGTCTAATTATTTTTATTGGAAATTAATTCTGCCTTTCTATCTACGAACATGGAATTTACAAGTATGTTTCTTGTCTTTTCGGTGAACTTTGGGTCAAATATGTATATGGTAGGATCATAGAGATAGTTTGAGGCCTTTTGCTGATGCTACTCCCCCGTTTTCCATATTAATCAATGCACGAGTCTTTAGGCAACCAAGAATTTGTTCAGTCGCCTATAACCCTTTTGTATACAGCGTGGTATGCTCTACATAAATTCACTGGGGCATTACTAATTGGTGCAAAATAAACAAGCTAACCACAGTCAGTCCTGCACATCTGAAATCAAGCTCGCTGTTCTACTTAATGATGCAGAGGTTAAGTGGGCTTTGCTGCTTATTCACTATATTAGCTAATCCAGATGGGTAGATTATTTAAAACCCTTAATCTTTTGTGATTATGTAGCATATCGCTTGCTGCAAAAAGAGTTAAGTAACAAAGAAAATAAAAAAAAATAAACGTACTCATAAAATAAGTTTTGTCGCTAGCTTGTGACGTGTTTACTGACATACGTTATAGCAATTCACTTAATATGATGACTTATTTTACAACATTGAACCAGTCTGTTTCGAGTGTGCAAGTGTTGGACATGGCTCTGCCCTTGAGCCAAGTCTCTGAAGGGCCACAGAAAATAGGGTGAAGGAGATGTATTAGCTCTAAAATGGACATGAATTAGACCGAGAGAGTGGACGTGAAATTGGTTGGAGTCGATGGGGTGAGGAGACCGGGGGCAGAGGGGCTCATGTGCGCTCATGTACCCCGCGTTAATAAGATAAGAAAGGGAAGGAGCGGAAGACAATGAGGGAAACGATGAGACATCTTTTGTGCTGGTGCCAAGGAGGGGCCCATGCCTGAGTGCTTGACTGGCAGACGCCGACCTTGCCGAACAATAGCAGTCCCCGGCACAGTCATGCTTCCTGCTCGCACTTCGGAGCCCGGCGGCTATCAGTAAGAGGGGAGGCAATATGTTTTAACAGGCTCTTGTGACGCTGGTATTTTTATCTGAGTGCCAAGCTAACGTTCGTGAGTTTGGTATGTGGTAGGGTCGAATAAAGAAATTCTTGGTCAAGTAAAGACGTGTGTTGCTGATCGATAAGTGGACGAAAAGCTCTCAAAACTATTAAATATGTCTATGTATCTGACTCACACTCCACTCACAAGACTACATCTGCAAAGGAGTTAATGCAAAAACAACTCTTTATGCAGAAAAAAGTACAAAAGATGCTAATAAAAGTGGATGTTCAGACAACCTAGCAAAGGATGACATTTTAAAAAACTATACAGCAACTATATGAGTATATATCCTACTGGTGCTGCAAAAAATCCCCCACTAGACCCCTAAAAATATGAATGAACAATACAGTAATCAATGAAAAAAAGAAAGTAATCATTGTGGCAGGTCTAATGATACAAATTTCTAGACTTTGTAGAGTATACCAAGATCTGCTCAAAAATGATCCATTGACATTTAAAATTCTGCCTTGTAAGTGTAGTTCTGGGCCTGATTTTTTATTGTGAAACTGTTGGTGCATGAGTTTTATGAAGTTTAGGCTAAATGCCCTGGCCCGTAAAGAGTAGGAAAAACTATCTTCCATGGCCTGTGGGTGAGTGGTTCGACACAGAGCAACAAAGAGAAAGATGAATCTGAGGAATTCCATCACCACACCCATCCTATATACTACCTCGGCTACCCAGTAAGACAGGAGCAAAACCTGCCTCGGGGCCATGAGAAAAAAACACACAGAGCAACAGCATGTGCCAGATCTGCTTTCCGCTTTTCTTCCCTTTACTCCTGTCTTTCCCCCTTGGCTCCGTTCTTCAAAGACATTTGGAATGCCAACGGATTTCGGGATAATAATGGAAGGTTTTATGCGCGTCCTTCAATCAAATTAAGGATACACAATGCCTTTCTGGAATGTTTTGTACTGCGGTTAGGGCTGGGCGATATGACAAAAGATCATTCACGTTTTATTTCCTCATATTGATCAATTATGATTTTGAACATAAACAATATAAGCTTTTAATACTTGGCAGTAACACAAAAAAGTCAAATTTCTTCATCCAGAGTCTGAAATCTGCTCCAAACCACATGTTTTTACTGATAGAGGAATGGCTGTAGACTTCCATTAAAAAGACACAAGCTGATCACTGACCTTTATAAATGACTGGCTCTCTATTCAAATTTGTAGGGCTATAGGCTTTTAGTCGTTAAGTCCATTACTGTGACCGGTCGATGGTGTCTTAGTTCGTATTAGTTGACTAAAAGAAGATAGGGAGTGAGTAAGTTAGTTTAAGAATTGATATTTTTTGGTATTTCTATGTAAAAAGCCAGCTCACACTCATGATTCAAATGTTTAATCTTTGTCTTCCAATGTTTCTGATCTTTTCTGCATTAATAGTTGTTTTTTGCATGAACTCCCCCTGCAGGTCTAGTCCTGTGAGTGCAGCTTGGGTCAGATACATAGAGATACGGAATAGTTTTGAGAGCTTTTCTCGCACCCCCTTTTTAGTCGACCAATCGATTAGCAGGACATGTCTTTAGTCCAACCAGAATTTCTTTTGTCAACTACAGCCCTGCAAATTTGATCAACTGCACAGGCCTACCCTTTGTGCAAGCTGATTCCCCAGTAGTGTAGAGTTTATATTTGTCCATAAAAGGACTGATACCAACATAATCGCAAGTGAATATGATTACGTTTCAAAGAACAATGAAAATAGCGGCCCTGCTCCTCTCAAATCTCAAAGTTAGGGTTTACTTTGAACTTCACGGTTGATTTCTGTCATCCCTACCCCACATTCCAGAGCCTTCCCAGGCCCCCAGCTCACGTGCTTACATAAACTTTAGCAGAGTCTTTCCACAGCCTTGGCAAAATGCTTCAAATTCCTCTACCACATTGTCGGGGCTAGTGTAATCAAATGAGTCCTAAAATCAGCTTTGTGTTACCTGGCAACATTGAATCGCACCATCCCCACAGACAGACATATGTAGGCAAGATTTCCCTCCAAGAACAAGAAGCTTTCTTTTAATAATGTCGAAATCCCTTGGACAACTCTTCTATGGAGCTTTTAAGTTGGAGTGGATGAAAAGAACCCCTTAAGCCATCATTCTTTCATTTCTGCATAGAAAAATGCCCTTAACCGGCATGCTGTGAACTAGTACTTTTTGTCAAGAGGGAACTTGTCAAGCATGTGTCAGGTGGTCTGACAATGTGTTGGTTCGAACTTCGTAGCCCATAAAGGAAAACTGGATTCTACAGTTTTGCAATTCCTGGTTTGGACACAATGTTTACACCAAAAAATTAAAAGCAAGTCCAAACCATAGACGAGAGGTACCCAAACTTTTTTTATCGAGGGCCAAATTTCAAAACATATTCGAAGCGGAGAGCCACAGACCAATGATCAATACAGTTCTGTGCTTTATACATAAACTGTATATTAATAAAGCTTGAAACACATTCATTTTAGGTCTGTATCACGATGCAATGTGATGTTTGAGGATATAGTGGTAGAAATAGTTTAATTCGCTGTTAAAGGTTCTGCTTATGATCAATTGGGACTGGTTCAGCAGGAGGCCTGAGGGCCAATAAAAACTGATCTGAGGGCCGCATTTGGCCCCCGGGCCATAGTTTGGACACCCCTGCCATAGACTGTATCGAGAAGTGGATGAAGTGAGTGTGATGTCACCCATAGTGTTCAGCTCCAAATGAGGCTCGTCAAGGCTAGCGGTTAAAGAGGTAAATTTGGGGTCGAATGCTATAATTGGAACTCGGACCGCAAGAATCACAGCAACCAAAGAACCAATCTGGAGCAAGGCTGTTGAAGGTAACTCCACTTCCCACCCACAACGCTTGTTCAGCAGGGAGCAAGCGCTTAGCAAAGCTGTCAATCAAAACTGTTGCTAATGCTAGCGGGAGCGAGCTTGGGGGAAAGAAGGAGTCTGATTTGTCTGATATTAATGTTCATATCTTGATTTATGGGCAAAATAGCAAAACAAAAACACCAGGATCATGTACAGCGGGTTAATACGAACATTTTAAGACCAAAATGATGAGGCTCACTGCAGCAGTTACAGAGAGAGAGGTGACAACGTTTCAATGTTAAGTAAATTGGAGCCGATGGGAGTCGATAGAGCCGGAAGCGTGGCCATGAGCACATGTCCATTTATAGATAGTCTATGCTCCAAATATAATAAGAAAGACACAGGCAATAACAAACTCACAGAATGATTAGAGTCTTCATGTTTTTGAACTATGAAACTTTTCTGATGGCCGATATTTTCCCACCTTGTCTCAATGGAGATGCTATTGCTTTGCCTGGATGAGAATGTTTCACAATATGACATTAAACGTCTATCATGATGACTTCCGTGTGTAAGAATCCACATTTTTCAAGCTGTATTAGAGAAACAAAGGCGATAAATTAAATCCCATACTGTGGAACATTTCACACAAAGTAATAACCTCTCCATGGAGACAGGCAGGTAGCCGAGCCTCCACACGAAAAGTGACTTTTATATAAATAATATGAAAACCTACAGTTCTCTTATCACGTTTCAAAGTTTACAAAATGGCATTATTCCCCACAGATAACCTTAATGATGATGTAGCACAGTACATAAACTACATCTGCCTTATCTGCTTCTGTATCCAGCTTTAACAATCGCTGTTTAGTGAGCCACACCACCGTTTCCACTTCACGCATCGCTGTACACACTGTATTGGCAATCCACAAAGAAAAATGACTGTCTGCAGCTGTCTTAAGGGAAAAGGCCACTTAAAAGTAGAGCTATCACTTCATCACTCAGACAATGGAGCCGACCACACAGCCGTAAAGCTCCATTTTTAGTTTACAATAACAGCAAAACTCACAATGATGACGGGAATAAAAACATATCTTTGTGCCGTGACTGTGAATAAAATAACAAAGAGTTTTTTCATGTATCTGAGCAAACTTTTGCGTTGCTCCAGTACTGATAATACTGTATCAGCAGCTCTTGAGGTCACAATAAATGTATTATTTAAGGCAAAAGGAGAGCAGTGAATTTTAAACTTGAACATTTAGACAAATATAAATATGCCAGATTATAGCCTTATAATTTCCATCTGCAGACCCACTGGCAGGTTGGTGCTGCATAAAATCTGCTGTGTGTCTGCTTTTTAATATACAGCGTTTTCTTGTCCGAGAATCAGCGCGTTATGCAGGTATGCTAGTTGTTATTAGCTTTACTCTGACAGCAAAACTCCTCTCTGGTCTCTGAAAGTTGTGAAAAGTGCTTATATGGTCATGAATAATGAGGATGCTCTGAATGCATAAGGTAAGTGAAGAATAACTTTGGATCACTGCGGACCAATTAAAATGAACTGGTTCTGTTTTCCATGTTTTTAAGACAGCAAAATCAGGTACAGTGCCTTTAACTTTGCCCATTATTTCCAGGCGAGGTAGCTTTCAGGACACAAAGCGCTCATTGTTCCAGAGAGTGGCGTGGTTTCCGAGGTCTTTGAACTGAGCTACACCCTTTGATAGGATATTACTGTGATTTAGCAGACCTATATTTTGTATAAACGCTATGCATGTGCTTCTTTGTGGATCAGTGGTGTAAAAATATAATAGGGATAGCATAAAGATGAAATGATGGTTTTAATTTAAAACTCTTGTGAGTTTTAAGCCATGTTAGAATCTTGTTTCCTCATCAAAAACAGACCTGGACTTGTGCTTTGTTTCAATCACATGTTTGAGTAACACTTTATTATTAGTCCATCTACATCTCCAAAGCTCAAAACGCTCTGTTCCACCTTGTGATGTCATATAATGGTAGTTTTCAAGTTAACACCTTTTACGTAGAATCCTAGGCGTGTCATTGATAAAGTAAATAAAATTGAAAACCCAAGTAAGTACAGAACAGTAGATGAGTACCGGTGAAAACGGGCATTGATCGGTAGAGATTGGCAATCCAGGGCTGAAAAGATCCACATGAATCTAGTGAAGGTAAATGGAGTTTAAAAACACAGTGGAGCACGTCCTGTATCACCACATGACATCACAAAGTGGAACAGCGTGTTTTCTGTTTGAGAGAAGAACTCAGTCTAAAAATGCAGGGTGTGTGTGTTAAACATGTGAGAATGAAACAAAACACAGCTCCAGGTCTGTTTTTGAAGAGGAAACATTATAAAATAGATCAGAAAATAGCCTAATATGGGCCATCGTCATATAATTACCCATCATAAATCCTCATTTTTCACTGTATTACGTCTAACTTCACTGTACGAAGTAATGAGTCCACAGGTCTTTCCTTTCTGCTGCTGTCAGACTGTACAATGAGCAGTGCTAACCCTGTACACGCTCCATCTGCAGTAATCATGCACAATACTGAAACATAATGTGAATCATCACTAGGACTGCTCAATTTTGGGGAAAAAAATCCTTACAAGTATTGTATTTGCTAAGCACACTGCACATTGTAAACTAGAGATGGTGGAGGCTCTGCTACCTGCTTGTCTCCATGGAGAAGTCATTACTTTGCCTGAAATGTTCTGCAGTATGACATTTAACTTATCTCTTTTGTTTCTTTAACATAGCTTGAAAAAAATATGGATTTAATAGACGGAAATCACCATCAGAGGAAAAGTTTAAAGCCATACTTTAGAACATTCTAATCAAAGAAAAGCAACAGCATCTGCATAGAGACAAGGTAGGCAGAGTCGTCTCTTCGTATTAAAATGTTAAAATAAGGCTTTGTCTGCATATTCTAGGCAGCAAAACTAAGTATTTAGAGGTTTACGGCCGATAGCTGATACACTAAATCGATATATCGGATTGTCGCTATAAAACTCCAGGAACTTTCAGTAATCTCTGCTTGATGTCACAGTCTCTCCTTTTAAGGATGAGTTGTTTTCTTTGTTAATATTGAAGTGTTCTTGTTTGGCATTTTAAAGACAAGCACTGATTTCTAGCCCTGAAACAATGTTAACAAGTCATCGCTGTAACGCACTAAACAGAGGCAGTCTGTGTGCACATGCTGTAAAAGTATTATTATTACCATGACAAGTACGAGCACACGACAGAGCACGTCTCCTGCATGAGGCGGCTTCACTGTTTCCCTAAGAAGATTTAATGGACTGAAAGAACAACACATTTTTAACTGGAGAAAGTGTGCTTTTCATTTAGCAACCTACAATCAACAGAGTCCCGCTGCACATTCCTGGTCCCATCGCCACGGTAACAGCTCTCAAGTAACGACTATGTAGAATCTGACAGTTCCCTTTTATCTTTTCACATACACTGGACGGAGAATGAGCAACAAGGCGACAATTCTTAGTTTTAGACAAATACACTGGCAGCAAATGGCCATACTTTAAGAGACCCTGTGAAACGCCTTTTGTAACACAGAACATGTTTACCTCAAAAGAAGGAGTACTATTGAATGACGCTGAGTTAATGGAAAACTAAGAGACTTTTTTTTGTCATTATGCATCAAACGCGTTCATTAGGCTCAACAATGAACGCTTTCACTGCACATGCTGCACATGGTTTCAAGTAAAAGGGCAATGCATATATTAGTAGAAAAGAAAGGGCATTGCATACATTATAGCAGCAGAATCTGTGTCTAATTGAGAAGCTCCTCAGTCCTGTCTGGTCACCTTGCACACTGGGTAATTCCACCTTAAGCAGGCACAAGTTGCTTTCAACATGTGTTCAAAGTAAGTTATGCTTTGGCTGCATAGCTGGGACGTCCAGGCGATATATACTGCGTTCTTCCAAGTAAGGACTTGGGTAACACGGCAGTATACATACCACCGCACTTAGTTCATTCTAAATGAAGATGACTACTATATATTTCTTTATGTCCCTGGGCAGCTGTGTAACTTTCATACCATATTCACAGCTTCCTCCGAGCTTATGCCTCCTATTAAATTCTTCAACAAATTTCCAAGCACCTTTAATGACAATTCTAAAGGTTCAAAAGCTTAGAACATGAGTCAGAAATCCTTAATCCCAAATCCGGATACATCCTGCAAACTTAAAGGAGCTTGCCTACATAAAACTGCTTCAAAATGCCTTGAGTAAAGCTGGCTCTTTCTTCATTCCCTTTGACGTTGGCACATTATCTTCCGGGTGCTGAATGCAGTCTGCCACGTGAATGGATAGGGTCCAATTTATACAAAGATGCAAAGTTCCAATCCAGTATTATCCCTGAGTCATTCCAGACATAGGAAGTGAGAAAGACGCTTACTCACAGGCAATTAAACACACACCAATGCCTCACATTGTTCTATCAACATGATCAGAGTTAAGGTGTGCCGAGGACAATACGAATCTGTGTTTTAATGAGTTAGAAATTAGTTTTCTTCCTTTCTTCTTTCACCACAACCATCTGAAGTACAGTACAATAATTGCTATATTCATAAATACAGAAAAAATTGCTTTCCAATTATCATGTTTGAACAACTACTGCGGAAAAGGAAACGGCATGTTAACTGTCAATAACAACTCAAAACAAAGTCCAAACAAATGTTATCAGATTATTTGTGAATGCCATCAGAGATCCAACTCATGACATAGAATCTCAAATTTAATAAAACATAAACTGCAAGGATACGGCAAAACATCTACAATAAAATCTCATCAGACAAAGTTTGCTCTAAAACAATGATCCTCCATGTGTCCTTCTCCCTAATAATAGTAACAGCAGGAATAATAATAGAGTATGTGATTTTAGAAATCTTCCCCCAGAACTTAACACAAACTAAATCCAGATTTAGCCTAAACATCTCATTTATTTGTCCTTTAGTCAGTCCTTGTCAGTCAAACCAGAGAAGAGGTCAAAGTCTGCACTGTCCTTGGAAAGAGTCCAGATAAGAAAATGTTTAAATTACGATGACACAGAGCCAAAGACCTCTGAGCTTTTAATAACAGGGAGAATGTCTGGGCAAACAGTTGCTATGGACTCCCACAGCAAACCTGGTGAAAATGAACCGTGTCAGGACAACAAGAAGCAGCCTGCATTTCTGGGCCTTGGAACTGACATCAATGAGAAGGTGTTTAATAAGCAGCAGTACAGAACACGGCTATTAAACTGAAGGGTATCTCAAAGAAAAATCATCTTTGCAAGAAATACCAGGCCAGCTGTCCAATGCTGCCACATATCTTTAAAGAAATGTTTTTCCAGTTGGAATTTTTCCCAAACACAGTTCAGAAAATGGTGTTCTAAAATAATGCATAAATGTTTTTAAAATAGAAAAGTTCATTTATAACAGTTTGCAGTGGCCCAAAGTTACTTTAACTACTTAATGCATTCCAAGCATCCTAATTTTCACAATTTTCAGAGACTAGATTGATGTTTCGCTAACTTATTATTCTCATTCTTAGAAAATAAAATGCTTCATGATTAGATACGAATAGCAAACAGCTGACTTATTCTGACCTCAAGAGCTGCTTATACAGACGGTCTGTATTTTGGGAAGACACACTTTGCTAAAATATATGGGGAAAAATAGAGTTTAAAGCCCCTGGGCTCCAAACTGCAGCCCAGGGGCCAAATGCGGCCCTCAGACAAAAATTTGTTGGCCCTCATGCCTCCTCCTAAACTGGCCCAATTGATCAGGAAGTATTTTTACTACAAATTGAAGAGATTCCACCTTTATAACCTGAATAACATCACATTGCATTGTGACACAGACGTAAAAATAATCTTCCAAGTCTTATTAAAGGTACAATGCACCATTTAACTCCCTGTATCGACACTGGTCTGTGGCCCTCAGCTTCAAATATGTTTCAGTATGCGGCCCTCTGTGAAAAAAGGTTTGGACACCCCTGCTTTAAAGTCTACAGATTTACTTTACCTCCAGCCACAACTTGACTTCAAAATCTTCTTGATGATTCTCCATATATACATGTTTTTGTCATTTACATTTACTCTGCTAGTCCCTCACTGACTTCATGCAATTACTACTATAACACAATGCTACACAAACCAAAATGCATCGCCTACAGAGTTGTAAAGTTGTCTTTTTGTTTTGTAAGATCCACAAAAAAAAAAAAAAAAAAAAAGAATAATCAGAGAAAACAAAACCGCGCAGTTTGAACTACATTTTCTGTCACAAAGCACTATAGCAGGGGCTTAAACTGTTGAGGAAAATAGGAAAAGCTCTCTTCTAACTATGGACAACAAAATCCATACTTGGAAGTGTGTGTGGCCATATTCCTGTTCCTTCCAACAAGTTTTCTAATTCTGAAGCTCTTAAAGTCTTTGGTTGGGGTTCACAACACGCAGCTGCAGCTATATCGTGAAATAAGGGGCCCCGCACTTATATTTTCCTCCCAAAACACCGTATTGGTGAAGTGCCGGCCAACCGCACCCTCCATCTAGTGAAACCCTAGGAGTGCCAGTACCACCTTAGCTGTATTTAGTTGTCTACTGACCTCAGATGTAATCCATAATAACAGGACCCAGCCCGGGACAATCCTATCATTGCACCTCCTGATAATCTCTTAATATAGGTCTCTGGGATTAAGTGCAAGATTAGGCCTAGCTCTCATGGAATTTGTATCCTATCCTATACTGACTTTTGCGCTAGACAAGTTAGCAGGCCAACAACATACGACTCAGGGACAGATCCATCACAGAAAATCCTCTCATGTCGACTGTCTAGGTAGGATAAAGCTGGTTTAGGCATGTTCTAAGTAGCAGTCCGGGTTGTCAAAAGTGTAAAAAATCAGATACTAAAACTAGATACTCATTTGAACAAGTATCGATACTAAAAAAGTCACATCAGCAGGTGAGAAATGAACCTTTCCTGAATAGATTTAGAATGAAGAATGAGATCTACTTAGGACATCAACTTAGGACTGTCATGATCATTACAATATCGATTTATCTTCAATATATGAAAGACGGAGCAGTTTTTGGGGGTCAACATATTTATCAGGAGTACTTTTCCTTTGTGCTTTTCATTTTTTTTTCTGTACAGTGACAAGATTTGAGGTATAGAGGGTTGAATAAATGACTTCTATTACTCACTATGTTGATGTAAACTAACTACCAAAGTGTTTCAGTCTGCTATTAACTTAAGATTGTTTTTTGGGGGGGATCCTGCTTTATAGTTATTGCGCCAGTGGCATAATTTAGTTTAATAATTTAGTAGTCAGAATTTGTTATCGTGACAGGCCTATATGAACCATTATACCTGGATGACTGAGGGATGACACAGATATGAGACCACACTGTACTGTTAAGAAAAATGCTGCGATTTAATGCTGAAAATCACAAAATACTGCTGTGTTTGTTATAAAAGGTCTTTTGTCATTTGTTTTAGAGTCTGTATAGTCCATTTAATTATCAAAACATGATTATTTTTAATAGCGGACTAGTCACTATTCTTCTGATTAACCGTTGCAGCTAAATTAAACATCAACGTCCCTGCATTTTTCATGGACCTAAAACTTTAAAGGGATGGTGCTTGTGAAATACAAATAGTCTTACAAAAATGTAGAGCTCTAAATTGTGAATGAATTAAAGTGTGATGAAGTCGTACAATCTGCCTTAAGCACTAAATCACAGAGCAGACATGTCCCCAGCAAAGTCAAACACAGAGCTCTCCTGAAACATAACTGTTTGAACACAGCCTACATTATATTTGCTGAGGTTTCTTGTCTGATCAAACTAAATGAATCAGGAAGACAGGAGAATGCATTTCTGTTTGTCATACAATCAGCGCCATTATTCTAAACAGATCAGCTTTAGGGGCACATTTTTATTACAGCATTTAGTAAAACTCTTCAACTTGAACTTTGCCTATTGTGAAGTGTCAAGCTAAAACCGTAGAATTTATTAATATTAATCAGCTACTCTCAAATCCATCAAAAAGCACCAAGGCTATTGCTTGAAACATCTGAGCATGGTTATTATGAACTGTTAATGCATCTAGATTTGTAGGAAAAAAGCATCAAACTAAAGACAAAATGTATTTCTTTAGTGGCAAAAGTCAGCAGTACTCTAAAAATAAATCTAATTTTCACTTTTATAAGTAGATCTGAGGCTCTGAGGTTACATATGCCAGGAGAAATCACTGCATTATGCATTCTTCCAGTGCCTCATTTAGACATTAAATATGCATACAACGCATGGGAATTTAATTCCTAACTGGGAAAAAGTCACATTAAGCTGGCCGGGAATGTGATTACCAAGTTTAAAAGGAAAGGGAGAGAGGTCTGAAGCAGCCAAATCAGGTGATTGCTAGGTTTGGGTTGGAACTCCTGGAATTCCAGCCTGCCTGTTTGGAGTTAATTTGAGTCAGCTGTTAAAATCATTCAGGGCAGCTGAAAAAGTATTAAGTTTTTTTCTTCAGTATAAAAAGTACAAGCCACAAGTAAAGCCATCAGCACATTATTTTGTTAACAGTTAAAATGACTTATTATTACTATTGCTACATTTTTAGATGGGGCTGCAGTACAAGTGCTAAAAATTAAAACATTTTCAGTGTTTGAGCCAGGGCAGGAATAGGTGAAATCAGTCAGTGTCCCATTTCCTCAGCAACTGCTTAGGAATGTCTACAAAGAGCTAGGAGACAGCTGTTCCGTCTGTTCTTACTGCCAATTCTGCCGTGCAAGAAAAATGACTGGAATCAAGCATTCTAGACGTCTCCTGGAGCATCATGTTACCTCATTGTTTTTCGCACAGTGACAAATATAAATCACCCTGGCTGCACAAAACTCCCATTTATGCAAATTTGCTCAAAACAGAAAGATGATATTCACACAGCTCTGCATTGGAAAGAGGAAAAACCACTCACCTGTTTCTTCATCAATGCTGAATATCCCCAAGCCTGATCCATCACGAATGGAGTATCGTATTTCCCCATCCCTTCCGCTGTCCTCATCTTCAGCCTTTACAGTCATGACGGATGTACCCACAATCGCGTCCTCTTTTATAAATCCTCTATCCACAAAAGATCGGAAATACGGCCTGTAGAGGTTCTCGTTTACATCCACAACGTCAATCTCGATGAAACAATTAGACGACAAGGACATCGGCTTTCCCTTGTCCTTAGCTTTTGCCGTCAGGTTGTATACTTGCTTTGTTTCATAATCAAGACTTTGCACAATCCGTACCGCGCCACTAATTTTGTCTACTTCAAAATTCCCATCTCCGTTATCGATCAAGCTGTAGCGTATTTGGCTAGAAGCGCCGACGTCAGGATCGTGAGCTTCTAGCCACATGATTACCGTACCTACTGGAAGGTCCTCTCTAACTTTGACGCGATAATTCGGAGGGACAAATTTTGGAGGGTTGTCGTTGACGTCTTCCAGTGTAATCTTAAGCGGCACCGTGGAGACCAGCTGGGGTTCGTGCACCGCCTGATCACGTGCTGCGATTTTTAAAACGTAAACCGGTTGCAGCTCGCGATCTAACGGCTTCGTTACCGTAACTACTCCAGAATCCTCGTCGATGGCGAAATGATCCGTACCTCCCAGAATGGAATATTTCACTGCTCCATTAGGTCCTTTGTCCTTGTCAGTAGAGTCCACCTGAATGATTTGAGTGCCAACAGGTGTGCTCTCGCTAATGTCAACCGAATATGAGTCTTGCAAAAACTGTGGGCTGTTATCATTTGTGTCTAGGATTTTGACATCCAAGAGACGGGATGACGATTTCTGTGGTATTCCCAGGTCGTAAACAGTAATATTGAGAGTATAATGGTCTGTGATTTCCCTGTCAAGAGGGGAATACACCAGCAGCCAGCCGGTTTCCATTTCCACTATAAACTTGCTTTCTGGGTCTCCCCCTGAAATTACATACACAAGTTTGCCATTGAAGCCACTGTCTGAGTCTGTAGCGCTCAGATGTACAATCCGAGCACCTACAGGGAGGTCCTCTGTGATTTCAACAGCACTAGGAAAGGAATCTCCAAACTGTGGCGTGTACCGATTGATTGAGTGTATGTCCACGAAATCGTCTGGCTCATTCTGCGTGTGAACTTTGCTGCCTTGGAGGAGCTTCTCTGCCAGCATGGTAGCAACGCCAGTTTCGACACATTTTAACTGGACTGGCTTCCGTGCAGTGATGACAGTTATATTCATGTACATTGGCTGCGTCTCACGCTCTCCGTCACTCGCTATGATTTGTAAACTGTGAAAGGACACTTTAGCTGCCTCTCCTTCACTCAGTGGGTGTTTCAAAGAGAGCACCCCAGAGTTTGGGTTGAGTTCAAATAAATCCAGGTCATTTCCTGCTTTGATATAGTACCGCACCAGCTGTAATTCATCTGCATCTATAGCAGAGACTGTGGTAACCTGCTCGCCCACACCATGATCTCTTGGTACTGTAACTTCACAATCGACATTTTCAAACAAAGGGTTATTGTCATTGAGGTTTGTAAGCGTGATGGTGACAGGAACCTCCACCTCTCTGCGGAAAGGGGATCCCCAGTCTGATGCTCTGACTTTCAGGTGGTAAATTCTGGGCATTAACTCATAATCCAGCACTTCGGAAGTACTGATGACACCGGTGAAGTAGTCGATGACAAATGGCTGAGGAGTCAGATTGGTGATGCTGTAGGTCACATAACCGTTCTCGCCTTTGTCAAGGTCTATGGCTCTGACCGACAACACGCTGGTGCCCGCTGCTACGTTCTCATCAACACTGGCCTTGTACGACGTCTGCTGAAACTCGGGAGCATTGTTATTCACATCAATCACGTCGACAATGACTTTTGTGGCTGCCTTTTTGTCACTGGTGATCACGTCCAGCTCAAACTGCGGGGTAGAATCGGCATTGATTGGTCCTGCCACACTGATTAAACCCGTATCAGGGTTGATGGTAAATCTGCCCTTGTCAGATTTATGTTTGAATGCATATTTAAGATGCGCATAGTTTGGCACAGCTGTTACCATAGTGACAGGTGTTTGGAGGGGGGCAAATTCACTTAAATTAACTCTGTAAATAGCCTGTTCAAAAATAGGAGGGCTAAATTTAAACTGCGCGGTTGTGACATGCACTAATTTAGCAGAGGAGAACTGTGGAGGGTTTCCTTTGTCCTTGGCCTGTAAAGTAAGGTTGTATCCGTACGGCTGACTATCCCAATCTACATCTTTGACTGCTTTGATTTTATACTCCTTACTCCCGGGGCTGGTTCTAACAGCCTTGAACTGCTGCAGGGGGTCACCGGCAACAATGCTAAGTGATGCAATCTCTCCATTTGGTCCCGAGTCATTATCCTCCACTGTCACTATGGCGTATGTGGGGTCATGGTCTGCATCCGAGGGGGCCAAAGTCACCGCGGTAACCACCGGCGCGTGCTCATTGGCTTGCTCCACTCTCACAGTAAGTTTGGCCATGCTGCTGAAGCCACTGCTGCCGTATAATTTCATCCCTCTGTCCACTGCCAGAATCTCCAACTCATACACTTTGGTCTCGGAATAGTCCAGTTTCCCTGTCAGTGTCACCACTCCACTTGTGGGGTGAACCGCAAACATGTCCGTCCACTCTCTGAAGCTGTAATAGTACTCCCCGTTGGTACCAATGTCGGCGTCTGTGGCTGTGACCTTTGCCACACTTGTGCGTATAGCCGTGTTTTCAGGTAGAGAGATGCTATAGGAGGTCGGGGAGAACAGGGGTCTTAAATCGTTAGTGTCCAAAACTTGTACCATGACTCTAGTGCGGCTTTCCAAGTTAGTGTTCCTCTCCGACGCCTTCACAGTCAGAATATAGTGGTCTTTAACCTCCCGATTCAGAATAGCAGTGCTACCTCCTTTGGTCCTTATTCGCAAAAAACTGAAATCTCCCAACATGTAGTCCTCAGCTTTGAATAAGTTCTCATTGTCCCCAGCGATAATTTTGTACCGAATCTCCCAAGTCGGGTCAGTGATGTAGATTCCCATTTTGTTGTGGCTCTCTAAGTAAGTCTTAGCAGCAGAGTTCTCGTAGATGGTGGCATTGTAAACAGAGTGGGTGAAGTGCAGGGAGGCAGCCCTCGCCGTCCGCTGGGCCCCCGTGCAACCACAGACGAGCTGAAGGAGCAACACGAGCTGCCAGACCAAGTGCTTCCCCATTATCGTACCGCAGTCTTCACACAACCACCTGAAAAAAAAAAAGTTGACAGTTTTAGTCTCCAGTAAAAAAAAAAAAAAAAAAAAACGCAGGAGAAAACATAAATTTTCTGGTCTGTATTACTTTTATAATTTGTGAAGCATAGTCAAACAGGTGATAGACCGCACAGTTATTGCATATGCTAATTTTATAACACAATACTTTTATGATTTAGTATATAATCTGATATGGTTGCTCTCAAAATAGTAAATCAAATTGATCCAGGTGCATATAAGTTATAATGCCATTACCCCTACTGCCTTGGTTTGTAATAGCCACATAAAAGCCAGGCAGTGACATTACCGAGCCAGATAACATAACCCTAATTTAATTTATGGCAACGTGCAAATCCATTGGACTATAAATGACAATGCGGATAGGATGCAAGCTTCAATTCCACTCTCATTGTACGCTTTTGCAGTCTCCTTTAAATGCTATGTCAAGATGAGCTGGCTGATAAATGGCTAAATGGGCTCCGTTTGGATATAGGATGAAGCACAGTGGCATTTCAGGTGACGTACAGCAGCTGCATTACTATGAAGTCTGCTTTTTGTTACAGAAAACCAATTTAAACACTGGACTGATGGATGAAAATATGCAGATGCTCACATTTCTATTAATTACATGGAATTAGACTGCAAGGTTCACATGCAGGGTTAAAAAAGCAGCACTTACTCAATGCATGTTTAGGTAATTACTCTAGTGATTAAAGATTTTTCCCTTCAGCAGTTGCAACAAAAAGTGCAACATAAACCTATGCAAAATGTGTACCTTAATTGCGTTTGAAATGGCACAGTCATTCGTTTACAAGCATTTTACAACGTCTAGGTTATTGCATGTGGGTGTCCCTACAAAGGCAAACAAACCCAAGCGTTGCCGTGTCTGTCTAGAAGTCCTCTTTTATTATACCGTTATGATATTTACTTTTGGCGTGTCCAAAAAAGCCCACTGGTGTGCACGTTTAGTTAGTCAAAGCTTTGTGCGCGGTTAATAAATGACTTGAGTGTGCGCGGATCACCTTGAGTCGAAAAGTATCGCCTGCAGGTACAAAAGAGCCATCTGCTTCCACGGGTGCCACCATTGTACAATTCCGTAGCAAACTAGTTGTTACTTCTTCGCGTTCAAACAGCTCCACGAAGCAGCGTCGTGGATTTATGTATTGACACGACACAAACAAGTTTTCTTAAGCATTTACGTGTGAAATGTCTAAAGAAATAAACTTTTAACGTACATTTTCTTGGCAAACCCCATCCCCCAACTGAAGCCATTCACTCCACGAAGGGAAAGCCACTGCACAGATTCGTTTAAACGCATTACGCACAGAAACGTAACATTACGCACCGTGTTTCTCTTCTATTTACAACATGCGTTAACTTTTTCTACCCGCTTTGCAACTTAAAAAAAAAATACCAGAACTAGCGCCTGGTGTCTTCCCCGGCAGTTTACAATGAGAGACCTATCTGAACTTTTCCCAGATGTCCGTGCGTAACCATTAAAGCAGCCAAAACGCGCGCGGTTTAGCCAGAACGTACCTCTCCTGTTTGGAATTTCATAAGTTTGGAGGTTTGGCATGGAGTTGAAGTAGTCCAAATCTCGGCATGGTAGTTACGTGGACGTGTTCATGTCCTCTGCACTACTCCATCTCCTCTCCCTCGCCTGCTTCATTCCCTTTCTCTCACACTCGCCACACTCGCTCGCCTCGCGCTCGCTCACTCACTGGAGCAGGCGCAAGAGTCCTGTATCCCTCCGCGCTGCTGGATCTAGTTCTCACACAGCGGCAGGTTTCTCTGATCTCTGGCAACTCTTTTTGAGTAAATTATTTGCACGTGAAATAATTGAAAAGATGTCATGCGTGAACTTTTTTTGCTTTAGAATCTCGCGTTTTAACATGTATAATTGAAAAAAAAAATAGATGTCATTGGATTATATTTGCCAAGTAAGCTTTTTAACAGTGACGTTTAGTTTACATGTGTAGAGCATGATATTGCATTTCGTAATTAAATTGCAAAGAGCTGTAGTATTTCTTGCTTCATGCCACAAACGCGCGCATTATCTGGTTTTAGCGGGTATGTGTGGCACGGCGGCAGACTGACTGATAGCGGACATTCATTCATTCGATCCCATCTCTCCTGCCCCCACACAGCCAAGCGTTCCCCAACTCCTCTCTTTTCTCTCCTCCCTCTCTCTTTCTCTCTCCCTCTCTCTTTTTCCTCTCTCTCTCTCCTTCTTTTTTCTCTCTCTCTACTTCTCTGTCTCTCTCACCCCCTCTCCCTCTCTTTCTCTCACTTTCCTTCTCTCCCTCTCTCCTCTATCTCTCCCTTTCCATCGTTTTTTCTCTTTCCTTTCCTTTTTTTCTCTCGTCTGTTTTTCCCTCTCTCTTCTCTCTCTCTTTCACCCTCTCTTTCTTCTCTCTCACTCCCTCCCTGTCCCCCTCTTTCTCCCTCTCCCTCTCTCTTTCACTCACTCTCTCCCCCTCTCTTTCACCCTCTCTCCAAGCAGAACGCTGCACTTCTTTCCTTCTCTGGGCGCACGGTGCAGGAGTGCGGCTCTCATGCGAGTGGTGGCGCTGTCTCCCTTCCCCTAGTTTTTCCAAGTTCCCACGGACTGCAGTAGTACTCCTCCAGCAGCGATCCAAGTGGCGCGTCTGCACGGGGCGAATCACCTCATCAGCCCGGTACTACAGTATCATCTCTACTAGAACCGGGCTGTGCGTAATTGCGCATTTGGTGACGATTACGCAAACTATGTCTTTCTTATTTTACATATGTGTTTTAAGTTCATGAATAAACTTTGGACTGTTTTTGCATTTTAAAGATAGTGTTTACTTGTAAAGACTCACCAGACTCGCGGGATGTCCACCTTCTTCTCTCATCGGAACATGTCTTCTCATAAATCCACTCGTTTGGGTTTAGCGAGCATGTCCTCTCCACTCTCTCTCCACTTGGCTTCCCTCCTCAGCGCTCCTCTCCGCGCACAGCCGGGCACATGCTCGTTGTACGCGCTGCTGGAGGCTACAGAAACCCCTCGTACCTGCACCGCAAAGCACCGCACTGTCCCGCTAGTTCCGAATGACTCGTTTTCCCAGGTAAAGGAAAAAGAACACACATCTACAAGGCACGAGAGGGAAAGTTGGGATGTTGCTGTCTGTGCGCTCTCGTTTGTGGAAAATAGCAATGTGTTGAGGGGGCGGAGTGAAAGGAAGTCACAGCAACAACTCCAGCGCTCTGTTGTCTTCCACTATTAGCCTCTATGCAATAATTATGCTTCTGTGGGTGCACAAACGATGAATAAGAAGAATAAGAGTACTTCATGCAGTATTTTATTGTACATGCAACACATTTATGAAGCTGGTGGAACAAACAGGACTGGAAAATAACACTTTGTTTTCTTGTAATAACATGGCCCTGAGGGATGGATCAGTTCCCTGTGGAGGTATTGTTAAAACTCAATGGAAACCCAAGATGGCCACCGCTTCAGGCTAATGTAGAAGAAAATACCATGAACGTCATCACTCTGAAAACATGTATTAGCACACTTTAAAACTGGTTTAATGTTATTTATCAAATAGGCAGTCATTAAAAGTCTGCCATATAACTTTTCTGGCAGAGGGTCCACCGCCTGCCAGTTTCCGTAAAGATGTTGTTGCTTGGCCTGGAATGTCCCACAATATGGCATTAAATTTATTTATCCCAGTGGAAACTAGCAAGTGACACCACCAGGCCAAGTTACAGGCAGTGATGGGAAAATACTTTGAACATGTATTTAGTCATTTATATACATGGTTCAATTAGAGCAGGCATGCCCAAACTGTGGCCCGGGGGCCCAATGCAGCCCTCGGACCAATTTTTCTTGGCCCTCAAGCTTCCAGGTGAATTGGCCCATATTAGCTTAAACCAGAGGTGCCCAAACTTTTTTTTTATAGAGGGCCACATCTCAAAACATATTCGAAGTGGAGGGCCACAGATCAGTGATCAATGCAGTGTGGTGCTTTAAACACAGCTTTGACAGAGCCACTGTGTATTAATGAGACTTGAAACACATTTTAGGTCTGTATCACACTGCAATGTGATGTTTGAGGATATAATGATAGAACTAGTTTAATTTGCTGTTAAAAGTATTGCTTGATCACTTGGGCCGGTTCAGCAGGAGGCCTGAGGGCCAATAAAAACTGGTTTGAGGGCTGCATTTGGCCCCCGGGCCATAGTTTGGACACCCCTGCCTTAAACAGTACTTTTCTGAAAATCTACTTTAACAAATCAATATCAGATATTTAATGTGTCCCATTGAGGATGTAAGAATGAACAGAGGTCTAGTGGTTCAGTCTAACTTGTAATAATAATGGAGATTTGAAGCCCTCGGGCTAATTCTGGCACATTTACATGTAAATGTTTTATTAATGTGCAGTGTCCCTGAAATAAAATTAAAAAAAAAATAAAAAAAAAAGTATTTACTGTATTTGTGACCTTTCTATGGCCCCCAATCGGCCCACAGCTTTGTCTGTGTTTTTATATGTGGCCCTTAATGGGGAAAAGTTTGGACACTGCTGAATTAGATTATCTAATTGAAGTAGTTGTATTCTGAATACCTTGAATACTTTTACATCAAGCATAAGCAGACTAAGCAGCTGCTTAGGGCCCCAAACCCACCAGAGGGCCCCCAAGAGCCCATACTTTTATTTTAAATAATATAATTTATCAAGTTTTATTTTGCACAGGGCTTTGATGTTTACAGCAGCCTAAATATCCCTATAAAACGACTATATCTATGGTAGCAAAATATCTACTGCTGCTACACTTGTTTTTGAGCCGGGCAGAGGTGAGGGCAGCTATGTGTTCACACCGGTGCAAGGATCATTTATAATGTACATTTAAGCCCAATGTCGCCAACAACACATTAAAATCCACCAGAAACAAAGAAAAAATGTGTAGAATTTTAAAAATCTTGACCCCCCTTATATATTTGTGTGCTGTTGTTGTGACTGAGGCAGTTGGGTTTTCAGTCTCTCTGTCTATGCTCTTCAGTCTATGTTGGTCATATAAATACAAATACAATCGGTCAAGGTGGTGAGAGCAGAGTCATAATGTTGTCAAATGTGAATCACCAATATCTGAGCCAGGAGGCATCCACTGTCGGGGGCCTCAGAGACAAATTCAGCTTAGGGCCCCCTGAAAGCTAGGACCGGCCCTGACATCAAGTCACATTTAAATTATAGTGTAAGAATGCAACATAAGCTGAAAGCAGTGTAATGTTTCTTTCACAGTTTTTTCGTGCATCCATGTATCACTAATTGGAGTGGGAGAGATTGCACATGCTCTCGCCACAAAATCAGCGTTTTCTATTTCTGTCGCTAATATCGTGCAGTTTGACGCCTAAATTGTGTGATCGACTACCACCCTGTATTTCTTTGGATTTAGTAAAGTAACTGTATTCTGATTATCACCAAATGAAAAGTAACTGTACCGGAATACAGTTAAAATGAATATTCTCAATACATATTCTCAGTATATGCATTCAGTTACCTCCCAGCACTGCTTACTGGTTAGATCTGTGGAGAAGCAAGTATTATCTCCATGGAGACAAGCACGTGGCATTACAGTAAAAGCTACAGTTTTGCTCTAAATAAGTCCGGCTGAACAGGTCTTTATTTGTGCACATTTTCTTAAATTCTTTGGCGGTACTGAGCGTATTATCTGTATGCCGTTTTCAACATTCTTTATTTGAGGCAATGAATTGGCAATAATCTGATGAGTATCTAAATCCATCCATTTTCTTCTGCTTATCTGGGGCCGGGTCGCAGGTGCAGCAGTCTGAGCAGGGACTCCCAGACTTCCGTCACCCCAGACACTCCCCCGGTTGGACCTCAAGGCGATTCCCAGGCCAGCCGAGACACATAGTCCCTCCAGCGTGTCCTGGGTCTTCCCCGGGTCCTCCTCCAGATGGGACATGCCCAGAACACCTCCCCAGGGCCAGTATTTATATAGTTTAGGTTATACATAGTTAAATACTTCTTTAGGCTGGTACCGACGGCTGAGGGTCCATAAGGGACGAGAGAACAGAAATCCTCTAGAACTGTTTAGCTGAACAAGGGATGTTTTTACCTTGACAGAAGAAGATTGTGTAAACCTCTCACTAGCAGAGGTAAGAAGTACTCAGTCACATCAGCAGTTATATCAGTTACATCCACATCTACTTGAGTAACTTTTTGAAGAAGTTAAGAGCAGTTTTATCAGAACATACTTTTACTACTTTTACTACACTACAGTAAAAGTGTTTGGAGCTCTTCCCAGTGCAAGTAACTGGTGACAGAAGCTTTATGTTGACAATAATACATTATTTGGACACTTGCATTTCCTGCACTGCTCCTTCAGCACTTAGTCAATAGTAAATAGTTACATTTTTATACAGCACTTTTCCACCTTCAAGGCTCTAAATACACTTTACATCAAGGAACCACTCACCCATTCACACATACATTCATACACCAGTGCACACAGACACCGGGGGACGAGGTGTGTTAAGTGTCTTGCCCAAGGGGACAACAGCATTTGTCTGTGGGAGCTAGAAACACACCTTCAACCTGTGGATCTAACCACTCAACCAATGAGGTTTTTGTCCAGAGCGGGATTTAAACAACCAAGTAATTTTTTTTTTTTTTTTTTGTTTTTTTTTTTTTTTTTTTAAACCACAATCTAGACATTATTTCAAGTTTTCGGTCACTAATTACATTGAATTATAACAAAAGATGACAATAAATGTTTCTTTCAACCAATTACTCAGAGCACACGGATCCTAAAAGTTTCTTCAAATATATATTTTTACTCTACTTGTGGCATTATTTGCATCACTTCACTACTTGCACTACTTATTCTATTTATTCTATTCTGCTTCAACTCATTAGTGAAAGAAATACTCAGTTTTGTTACTTAAGTAAAAGTATAGATACCAGCGAGAAAAAAAAAAATAGTCAAGTAAAAGTAAAAGTATGAAAATATCAACTTAAGTATTAAAGTACCTCTTTAAACATGTTCTTGGAGTAAAAAGTAAAAGTATTTTGTGCAGATTTTGCGCTTCAAAGCTTAAAATGTAGCGATTTTTTGATAAAAATTTGTGCTGAAGAGAAACAACTGAATCAATACTTTTTTCTTAGCCGCTTTTATTTGTGGATTTTTGTTTGCCCAAAATATGAACGTGTTAAAAATAAACCCTCAGCCTTTTTCAGCAGGTCTCAGACAATACTAAAAAAAACACTTTTACTTTTCAGTTTTGTTCAAAAATATAGTGGAGTAGAAAGTACAGGTACTGCTCTCAAATGTAGTGAAGTAAAAGTAAAAAGTATCCGCTTTAAAAATTACTTAAGTAAAGCAGATATACCTAAGATTTAAACTTAATTGCAGTACTTTTACTTCCTACATTCCACCACTGCTTCTACTATTCTGTTTTTAAAGTAACATTACTCTTACATATTACTCCAACACTACAGACAAGTAAAAAGTAACCTATTTCCGTTGGAATATGATACAGGAGGAACGCATGCTCCAGATGTATTGTTAGCTCTGACCTGAAATCCAAGATCCTCTCCCAACTCTAAACAAGCCAGCTATTAAGACAGGCATATTCTCCGACTGCTGTCAGCCTCTCCTGCAGTTTGACAGCTGGTTTTATGAGCATGAACATGGTTTTCAAGCTGCAGGGGATTCCTTTTATTGCTCTAAGTGGCCACCCAGTTCTCTTAATGCGCCCAAGCCTTTATATACCCAAGCTCTGAGGCCTGGGAGAACGCTGCAGCTCACTTTGAATGGAAAATTGCTCGTTGGCGCATACATGAGTTTTGGATAGACACAAGCTTCATGTTTGTGGAAAATGACACAATAGCCGAGCATTGGGGAGTTAGTTGCAAGTGCACCATCAGCATTTTGGAGAGGGTTCATATTATAGTGTGGTCTATGGGGGGAAATACACAGCTCTTATTATGTGTCAGTGTTTGCTCAATAAGATTACTGTATCGTGTAACTGAATGGAAGTGGGAATACATCCAGAAGAATCAGTTTATAATACTGTCTGTAGATATCAAATGTGTCAGACTGACCTATTTATTTTACTGCATGGGGAGCTCCATTTTTTATATTTCAGGAAATATTTAAATCACAAGAGGTTAGAATTCCACTTCTAGGCGTGTCTTTTACAATACTATGTTTCAAAAGTAAAAGTTGACTTGTTTGCAGTTGACAGTAGCTTCCAAACGCTACCGATCAGGCATCAATCTTGTGCACGAGCCTCTGTCACTGCAAACCCGTAACTGTCACTTTAAACAGTGCTAATGGACCTATGTGCTCTGAGTGTCATACAGCACATTTTGTATTTGTATATCATAGTCTGTTTTTATTTTATTTTAATGCATGCACTTATATTTATGTTATTATAGTTGCTATTGCTATTTAAATAAGCTATACTGTCATTAGCCTGCTGTACAGCTGTAATCTATGACACCTGTGGATCACTGTCTTATAATTTGCACATTTTAAATTGCAGTATTCATCTAAAACGACTTTAGACAGTAGAAAATTGCAGTACCTGATGGGAGCTGACTGATTTGTACCTAAATGACTATGCAATGCTGCCGGATCCTACAAGTATCACAGATCAAGAAAATAAAATTGGAAAACGAAGTGAGTACGTCTCAGTGGGCGTGTACCAGTGGAGGTGAAAACTGGAGTCGATTGTCAATCTGGCCTCTTGAAAATAAGTGATTAAAGATCGCTCAAGCACGCATGAATCACTCACAAATACAGCTTCAGGTGAGTAAATGTTGAGGGGAAACAACTATGACATGGCTAAATGCTCGGAAAAGTTAATTTTGCAGAATAAATTAGCTTTAATGTTGCACCATAACGTCAAAGCAGGTTCCTAGTTTGTTTTTGTTTGTTTGTTCACTGACTGTGGCAATAAAACTGATTGTGATGAGACAGCTGTGTAGTCACATTTTGAACAGTGTCCTCTGCGCACTAAACTGTTCACATAAAGCTAAATGTCCTTCCTTTCGTCAGGTGGTCAGTGTAACCTGCACTGTTCATGCACCATCTGGTTTGTTTTCAGTCCTTAATATACATATGTCAAACTCAGGCCCTGGGGCCACATTTGGCCCGTGAGATAATGTCAAATGTGCATTAGAGCTGGCCTGCTGGTATATAGTGCATTCACCAATGATACTACAAATCCCAGAATGCTTTGCTAATATGCTGGCAACACCGTCAAGTGCCCCTCCTTTTCTGTTGACACTCATTATTAACCAAGCTACTAGTCGCCTCAGCCAAATTAATTACTACAAAAATGCAATCAAATAAGAAATGAATACTACTGATGTGTCTTTTATTTCAACTTTAATTTCTTACATGTTTGTAATATCCAGCTTGAGTTATTCAATATTTTGTGTTAAAGCAAAACTAAAGTTTGTTTCCATATGAAAAGGGTAAACATTACATATCAGGTGCAGTCAATTTTTCAATAAATACTGAGTTTAGTCCATGAATTTGTGTCCCTTTTTTTTTTTGAGAATTTGAGTTTGTCCTCCTGCCTTTATACAATATGATCCTGTGTCCTCTGCCTTTAACCCCGCCTTCATTACTAAAATGGTAAATGGTCACAATTTCATATAGTGCTTTTCCACCTTCAAGGCACTCAGAGCTCTTTACATCAAGGAACCACTCACCCATTCACACACACATTCACACACCAGTGCACGGAGACACTGGGGGCGAGGCTGGTTAAGGACACAACGGCGTTCCTATGTGGGAGCGGGAACCACCTCTGTGTCGACCAAAGACGTTTACACCGAGAGCGGGATCTGAATCGCTAACTAAACGTCTGTGTGCGCTGAATGGGTGAGTGAATGTGTGTGTGAATGGGTGAGTGCTTAACCGACACATGTGCCCAGGTGTTTTTGATGATCAGATTTCATTCATTCATGCAA
Organism: Periophthalmus modestus; assembly: GCA_019594935.1. NCBI lineage: Eukaryota > Metazoa > Chordata > Actinopteri > Gobiiformes > Gobiidae > Periophthalmus > Periophthalmus modestus. Next base: position 27,183,046 of record JAIEZT010001373.1, on the reverse strand, counting down.
ACGCAGTAAAGATCTGATTTTTTGGTTGTCTGATTCCTCTGGTTATCTCATTTCTACTGGCCATGTAAAAGTTTGCAGCGAGTCTAAACAATAAGTCGATTGTTGCACAAATCCAAACACACATGGAAACTGTTATTTAATTGGCTGCCTAATTGCAACTTGGAGCGTTCGTTTTCCAATGCGATTCTTATTTTGGACACCTACAGGATGTAACACCTCGCATTTAGAAGCTTCCCCGACAGCTTCGGATTCCACTCTCATTCCAGGCACGCCCCCCGCTCTATGTTTACTCCCTCCAAAATGTAAGCAACCGACGTATTTGTTTGGCTTTTTTTTTTTTTTTACAACCTTGGCAAGCCTAATTTCTACCGTCTCCAACATCTACAACTCCTCAACGTCCATTTGCGGTTTCTCCCGAGCGCCAGACGACCCGCGGCGAAAGTAAATGTCTTAGCTCCTGCGGTTAACAAGTAAATCTGACACTGGGCTCTGAAGTTGTAGCCAAAGGGGGGAAAAAACAGTGCGGAGTTGGTCAGCCATGAGAACGTCTGCCTAATGTATATTCAGGACTGTGGGGTTGGAGTAGATGGGAGTGAGGGGTGCGTAGGTGGGAGGAGAGAAGGGTAAAGTTTACAATCACATGGAGCTATGGAGATACTCTTTTGAGCAAGTATCGGTACTAAAAAAGTCACATTCACAGGACAGATATAGGTATACGCCCATGGACCACTGTGGAACCTACCTGGACGACTGAGGGATTACAGTAATTTATCGTTTAGCAGGGGTTATGTTCTAAAAATGACCCGCAATGGGCGAAACCCGCGAAGTAGTCAGCTTTATGTTTTACAATTATTCTATATGTTTTGCGGCTGTACTTTATACACTTTTCTCAGACAGGCATTAACATTTTCTCACATTAAACACTCTCAAAGTTCAAACCTTCCTCGGTGCCTTTGTCGGTGCAGAACGTTTCATCAACATTGTGGGTTTTGTCATCAGAAAACTTGCAAACATACAGCACTTAAGAGTCACACTGCGATCGAGCATTTGTGTAAATTTGGCTGGACACATTCTGTACTGTACAGGAGACACGGCACAGAGGAGACTGATGGACCATGGTCTACAGTCCCTCAGCCAATCAGGACGCAGAACACAATGCAAGTTCAGCGAGACAGCAAAAGGTGAACCGCGATATAATGAGGGACAACTGTACACATGGGGAAAAAAAAGTTGTTTTTAAGTATCACCGTGGTATCGGAATCAGTAAATATCATTCCACAGTTGTATGTTTTGGATAGCATAAAATTAAAAGGTGCTAAGTCTGATTTTACATTATATCTGTTCTACCCCAGCTAGAATAAACTATTTATAAAAAAATATATATATATTTTTTTAGAATAGTATTGCTACTTGTACACAAGGAGTGTATATATCCACCCACCCATCACTAGCTCACAGGCAAGGCAATATTATCTTAGTTCACTTAGACCAGTAGTATGCCAAGTAGTAGTTGTAGTTGTAGTAGAAGCAGTGGTAGTTGTAGTAGTTGCATTGATAGTTATAGTAGTAATTGTAGTAGCAGAATTAGTAGCAGTGGTAGCTGTGGTGGTTGGGTGGTTTCAGTGGTAGTTGTAGTAGAGTTAGTTCTTGTGGTAGTTGTAATAGTATAAGTGATCATTGTAGTTGTAGAATTAGTTGCTGTGGTAGTTGTAGTAGCAGCAGTGGTAGTTGTAGTAGTAGCAGTGGTAGCTGTAGTAGTAGAATTAATTGCAGTGGTAGTTGTAGTAGTAGCAGTTGTAGTAGTAGAATTTGCTGCAGTAGTAGTTGTAGTAGTAGCAGTGGTAGCTGTAGTAGTAGAATTAGTAGCAGTGGTAGTTATAGTAGTGTAAGTGGTAGTTGCAGTAGTAGAATTAGTCGTAGTGGTAGTTGTAGTAGCAGCAGTGGTAGCTGTAGTAGTAGAATTAGTAATAGCAGTGGCAGTGTGTAGTAATAGCAGTGGTAGCTGTAGTAGTAGAATTAGTAGCAGTGGTAGTTATAGTAGTGCAAGTGGTAGTTGCAGTAGTAGAATTTGTTGCAGTGGTAGTAGTAGTAGCAGCAGTGGTAGTTGCAGTAGTAGAATTAGTAGTAGCAGTGGCAGTTGTAGTAATAGCAGTGGTAGCTGTAGCCGTGGTGACGCACAAAGCTGCTGGCTGAGTCTTCTTAATCCTTCATCGCGGTATTATGCTAACAGTAAAAATGTCTTTTGTTATGCTAGCAGTATATTGTCATTCACTTGCGCACCTGCTGTGATTCTTCATTAGCATTTAAGCAGATGCTACAGGCCAACGCTTTCCCAACAATGCTAACCAGAAAATCACTTCCACCTCATTATGAGCACACATGCTAATGCTAGAGCAGCTCTGTCTCACTTTTATCCACCCCATGTCGACTTTGTGTGGGGGTTGTACCTGATTTGAAAAGGTAAAAAACAGAACTTGTGCATTTTAAAATGTTTAAAGTTATTCCTCACTTACCTTAAGCGCTCCAAGCTTCCTGTTATTCACCATGATGAGTTTATAAGCACTTTTCACAACCCTCAGAGAAGCGTCTTGCCGTCATGGTAAAGCTAACAACTAGCACGCTAAGCTAACAACAGTGCACGTCCTGATTACTGGTTGATCAAACACTTTAGTAATTAGATGCAGGCAGTACACAGTGGACTTATTTTGACCTCCCGAGCTGCTTATACAATATATATATATGTACTGGGACACAAATACACGGGGAAAAATCACGGCTCTTTAATACTTAAGCTCTGTGTGACTAATAGTAAAGCTGTAGGTGTGCCTGCAAACCCACAGCACCGCGATGGGAAAGATAGAGATGATTTGTAGTGGCCCTGGAGCTACAGAGGGATCTGTTTCTTCTTCTGCCGCATCTGTGTAGAATCAGAGTCCTCCTGTGGGGCTTCGCACATTAGAATAATTCCATAAAATCTTGTCCTACCTCGGGACACGCTATCTTAGTGATTCAAACTTGTGTAAAAAAGAAGGTAGGCTATGTTTTGAAGCTGTTTCTGAATCTCATAATGCAAACGATATCCCTATGGTCGTGTTGTATGTAATGTTTACTTCTAGATGGTTACTCAGCTGGTATTTGTAAGGTTCTTGCAAGGTTTTTAAAGGTGTATCTTTTCTGGTAGAAGGTCCTCCACATATTTATCTCCATGGAACAAGCAGGCCAAGTTACATATCAAATCCTTTAGGACTTTTTGTTTTTACAATAAAACACCTGCATTTCATAAAACATTACTGCCATACTGTGGAACAATCAAGGCAAAGCATAACATCTCAACAGAGACGTGAGAAGTGCAAAATCCCCTATGGAAAAAAGTCAAATGGGACACTTCATACACAAACTGGACTGAGTGTAGAAAGTATTTTTTGAAATAGAGGCTAAAAAAAAAAAAAAAAAGAAAAAAGAAGCTGAAGAAACAGAAACGGTGTCATCTATAACAAAACAAGGGTGTTACGATCCTGACAACCCTTGCTCAGAGTTTCAGAATTGTGAAAACCTACCTACTGTATGTCAACCCACAGAGCAGAGGAGTGACTCAGTACAAGTGACTGAAAAGGATCCACAATTCTCCTGCAAACACATAAATATCTTTACCATGGCTCCATAAAAATTGCAAGATGTCCCCTTCCACATATATCATAATGACTGCTTCCCCTTTACAGTCTGCACACAGTAATCTACAGCAGAGGGGGGCCTCAGCATGTGGCCCTGCAAACGAGTATTATTTTGATATTCTTAGCGCTGACGGAAGATAATCTTTGTTAATTACAATAAATAAGAAACAGTTGACATCTTGCTTACAGCTACAACAAACTAAATAAAGCAAATATCTGGGCAAAGCTCCAATTTTCACGTGGATTTTTATACTGTACCTGACGTTAACCATAAGTGAACATCAGAACTAGTTGGTAAAATGATAAGCGATCACATTTTTACAGCAGTGTAAGTGCAAGACGCAGACACTAGGGGGCGAGGTGGGTTAAGCGTCTTGCCCAAGGACACAAAAACATCTCGTATTCATCTGTAGAAGCTGGAATCGCACCGCCGACTTGTGGGCCACTGGATCTGACCGTTCAACCGATGATTTTTACGTCGAGAGCGGGATTCGAACCGGCAACCTTCGGATCAGTGGACAAACAGTGGCATCCTGAACATCCTAATTATTCACTGTGATGAGTTTATAAGCGCTTTTCACCACTCTCAGAGGCCGGATCGAAGTTTTGCAAAAAGTAATGCCAAAAAAAACAACAACTAGCATGCTAACCGTGCACTTCCTGATTACTGATTATACAGAATGCTTCAGAATTAGATGCAAACAGTACACAGCTGACTTATTTTGACCTCAAGAGCTGCTTAAACAATATATCTGTGCTGGGGCAAGACAGATTTTTGCTCAAAAACAAACAGGTACCGAGCCTCTTCTCACGAGAACCTTTTCGGTGAATGTTTCTTGCAGGATAATGAAAAATGCATGGCTGTTGTTGCTTAAAAGGGCGTACAAATGAAAAAATAAAATGTGTCAAATAGATTCTAGACGTGCGTTTCTTTAGCAGATCAGCGCGCCATCCTCTGGGAAATTACTAACCCTCCATTTTGTGGCTAAACTGAGCAGTATTTGATCCCAGATGGCGTTTTTTGCAATTCGCCGTACCACATTTAAAACGACACTCCGCTAAGCCTGCTGCTGGTGAGAGTGGAAATAAAATGGCAATCGCAGCTGGAGATAAAAGATAGGACCAAACAATCACAAATGCATCAATGGGTTTTGTATGAGTCATTTATAACAATGGGAGAGTCTTGATTCAGTGCATCTCAAGTGGGACAGCAGAATATTAGAGTTAGTATAAACAGTATAAACAGTGCCAGTTTAAGCGAACACGCTCTTGTTCCCGCATGGAGATTTGGCCTCTGCATTTGACTGATTTCACTGCTGCTGGGACAAGTTGTCAGGAACATCGAGCCTTTTTCAGAGCTCGAGATTGGTTCATGGTCAGGATATAGCTGGAGGTTTTGACCATTTGACACGTTGTTGACGGGATAAACTTGACTGGAGTGAAAAAGTTCAGTTGAATATTTCAAACTTATCGTTCCAGGCGTCACCCTTTTGCTGAATCTAGTTTGGAGAAAAGGACAGATATTTTTTCAGTGCACAAAGCTCTTCCCTCGCTGTCATTCACATGCACACATATTGTGATCCTGCATTAGCATTCATCAAGTGTTTCTACTGATGGAGCCAAAAGCAACTACATATGTCAGGTTGCGCAGCCATGTTTGGAAAAGCTGGTAAAGTACTTGGATGCCTGCCGAATGTAAAGGCCAGTTTATACTAGGCGCAGACCAGGAGAGGCATTCAACTGCATGGGGTAACAAACAGCCAGGTAAATATTAGATATGTGTTTGGTGTACTGATTCGTTTTAGCTGAGCAGTGATTATACACCACGGCCCCTCCACCGAGCACTCACCCAGCACATGTTTGAGTCTGCAACGTTAAAGTGAAAACTACAGGGGTTTCATTGTGCTTATTTGTGCCGCGGAGAGAGCAAATGTTCTCTGTGCATGTAAATGTAAATGTAGTGAGTGTTGCCATGTTATCGGCCTTATCTGCAACCCAAATGCAGCAGTGGTTCAAGATTGAGTTTGTCAAAAATGTCACTACAGAGGAGTCCTTTGTCCTGAGGGGTGTTACTCTCCTCAAACTGTCTCAGGACCTGACACAGGATCTGCAGACCCGACCTTTGAGTCACAAATATGACAAATATCGGCAGCTGAACTGATATTTTAGTCAGGATCAAGTATTTTAATTCATCAAGTAAATTTGTATACATATTTAATTTTGATTTTAACATATTACCGTGTCTTGTGCACTTCTTGAGGAACTGTGAAAGGATTTTGCGTTATATAACAAAGCGCATCATTCCCGCCAAATTATATCTAAATACGCATAATAAAAATGTTAAATGTAGCAAGAAGTCTCTCCACTTTGTTTCACAGTAAGATGCATAATTGCCATCATGATTTTAAAAGCAGTTTTTCCATTTACTGTTTTACTGTTATTACACACTATCTGCCTGCTGCTGTGTTATCAGTGACTCGGAACAGTATGAACTGGATATCATCTCTGTGCTATTGTACGAAACACAAAGAAAGACCCACAAAAAGAATTACATTTGTGCGACAATGAAGCTGAAGGGAAAATGTAACTATAACAGTCAGTACATTTACACAAAGAACTCCGAGTGCACTAAACAACCAAATTCAAATCGTCTTTGCCCTAAAAGCTGTCAGAGTACTCTTTCGCCAGTCTACAGCAGCTAAAAGAACTGAATAAATGTGAATGGGAGGCTATGAAACGTCCAGGTACATCTAGTAATTTAGCATTAGCAATAATTGTAACTTATTTGCTACCAGCAGCAAAAATAAAAAAGTTGAATCTTATGAAACAACACATGCTAGTTCACCGTGGAGGGCCCATAGTTTGTCATCGCTGCTGATCTAAAAGTACTCAGTTTAGTTACTTAAGTTAAAGTAGATACAGAGGTAAAAAGCATGACATGAAAAAAATCTACTTAAGTAAAAGTTAAAAATGTCAGTATGTCACACAAGTGTTCTTAATTTGTTTGCGTTAATTGTAGTGATATTGATTAAAATTATTCATATTTTTGTCAAAAGTAACGATACAAGTCAATTTCTGGATTTTCTTATGAATTTTGTGAATCTATTTTGTTTTGGCGAAGCTTGAACTTGAAAACTTTAGTCAGGATGTTACCACAAACATGATAAAAAATAACCCCTCAAATCATCTGAAAAGGACTTTTTACTTTTCATTCCTGTTTAAAAATGTAGTAGAAAGTACAAATACTGCTCTCAAATGTAGTGAAGTAAAAGTATCCACTCTAAAATGTGCCTAAGTAAAGTACAGATACCTAAAAATTCAACTAAAGTACAGTACTTTAACACTTGTACTTCGTTACCTTCCACCACTGCTAACAATTCCCTTGCTGTTTCTTTCCTTGTGCAGTTGAATGCCTCTCCGAGCCTGCTCCCAGCATGATTGGAGTATACTGTTACTTGCAGCGGGGATCCAATATGTTCAGTTACTTCCGAATGTGTTATTGGGATTTGGGAGAATCAAACCACACAAGATAGATATGCACAAAACAAGTGTCCAAAATGCAGTTTCACAGAAATATTTTGTTTATGGGAATTTGTTGGGAAGGACGTTTTTTGTAGTTTTTTTTTTTTCAAAAGTAGTGCAAAATTGACTTTTCAAAGCTTTTAACCATGTCATAGTTGTTCAGCAATGTTTAAATCGCTTATTCACTGCCACCGGCATATGTCCACTGCTCTGTACTTCGTTCTTCAATATTATTTTCTTAATCGATATGTGGGGAAGCTGGCCCGATGTGGTAAAAGTAGGAGCCAGACTCAGAAAAGTCCCATTTGACAAAATTATTTCGAACACCGTGGTAAACCGTGGACCAAAACTAATACATATTTACCAAGAAAAAAATTACTGTGCTCAACTTAAAGCAACAGAAATTAAGAAACTAAGGAGAAAAATCCACATGGACCCTGGCTACACTTATTTCTCCACAAATGTCTGATTGGCAACTGCTTATATACCCCCCTAAACAAGAAGCACCTCCCCTCGGTATATACCATATTCTTCCCAGGTGCTATGGGTATAAAATTTAGCCATATCTAACTCAAATAGCTCTTAAAAGTCTCTTAACTAAAAAGTGTTCAAAAGTAAACTATAAAAACACTTAAAACATTGAAACTAAATACATGACATTGAAACAGAAACCAGCCCACGGCCCAAGCCTATAAACATGACCTAGGACACGCCCCCTTTTTGTCTGGACCATGTGGAGATTCAGGTAAGTGGATGAATTGACAAAATAACTGAATCGACTACATTTAACCCAATAAAATATATTTAAAGTAACGTGTGTGTGGTGATTAAATTAAAGATAAACTAACGGCAAACTAAACAAACCAAACCCAGGATAGTTCTGCTTAGTTGTATGTTGCAAAATTATTGAAAATGACCAAATATGTGAACAAACAAAATTGACACGATGATACTCATAGGATTCGTCAACTTTGCATAATCATTTTGGTACAAACGAAATATAAATCTGCTACTTGCTAACGTGATCTGCGGCCAACCATAAGAGGGACCGACATCATGCTGCGCTTTGTTGTGATAGCATTTATGCTAGCAGAAGTCAGCGGACATGTTTCTTTTATTAAGTTGTTTTAAATGAATGTTGCGATTGAAAATGTGCAAATTATAACACGAAGAAGCGCAGGAGTCATAGATTATAGCGATATAGCAGACACAAGCACAATGGGTCGTCTTTAAAATAAAATACTGCGTACAATATGTTCACACTTCTCAGTATCAGCAGAAACAACCTTGAAGTTCACTCCATCCTACTTTCCCACCCAATCTCTTCTTCCTTATCCCCCTATCACGCTTGCTAACATATTGCAGCCCAGCTCTTGCAACAAAGCAAGATAGACGGCCTATAAATTGTTATGATATAGGATCAAGCCGTTTTAATCTCCCCTTGCCTCCAGTGTGTGCGACGGCAAGCTGCATTCTGTCACAAATAACCGCTAAATCTACAAAGGGCTTTCCCAGTGTTCACGCAGGGCCAGCGCTTTGATGTGATGTAACGTGGAAGCATTGAACACTGCTATTTCTACTAGTCATAACCCCCCTTCTCTTTTCTAAATCCTAATCCAGCAGAAATTGTGTCGGGATTATACACAAAAGGCGCATTTTGGACACGGATTAGCATGCATGGATTAGCAAAGCCTTGTAATGGGAGCTCGTTTATAGAAGGAAATAAATCAACATTACTCACAGTGTGCCCTGGGAACACTGATAAGTTCCCATTGGAGAAGTTAGCGGTTGCCACAAACAGAGCGGAGGGATATTATGATGTATTACACGGGTGGGTTTCCGTGGTGACGGGGCGATGCCAGTGAGGGGTTTAGTTACAGATGAGTGAGAATAGACAGTGATACAGGGATCTGGGAGGCAGCTGTACCCAAGGTTGGTAAAATGAGCCTTGTTTTGTAGGATTGGCGAGGTAAAATGGACACGGCATTGTATAGTCGGAGATGATGAGTTTTGGATGACATAACGACAGGTAACAGCAGGAAGAAAATACGTGATTAAAGGGCAGGTATGACGCAAATGTAACCTTTACGAGCTTTGAAGCATGTAATGAAGGGGTTCCCTCGTCATTAACTTACTAATAGTTGTAATTTGATTGAGTCATGCGTGTTTGAGTAATCCTGTATTGTCCTGCTTTTGAGAGTTGAGTGCTTGGAAAATTTGTGTTTGCACCTACCCCCTATCCCAAACTTCATTCCTGTAGTTACTTGCAATTATTTGAAAATTCTGCCTAAAAAACAGCAAAGTGCCGCTATGTAGAGGCGGGGCTTAGTCAATGGATCTGTTTAAAAGAAAATGTTTTAGATCAATATTGTGGTTTATAATGAACAAAATGTTAAATAATTATCTAAATACTAACGCTGAAAGTTATTTGGCTGAAAGTTGTGTTTCGTTTCATTCAACACAGAGATCCTGTATATTTAGGCTGAGTTCTACACTCTGTTCCACCTTGTGATGTCATCCGGTAATACAGGAAGTGCTCCAGTGCGTTTTATACTCCACACACCTTCACTTGAATCATCTGGATAATTTTAGCCCTGGAATTGCAAATCTCCACTGCACTAAAGGTAAAAGGAGCTGTTAACTTGACAACAACCACTTCATGACATCACAAGGTGGAACAGAGCATTTTGAGCTTTGAAGATGTAGACAGACTAATAAACCAGCATTACCCAGACATGTGTCAATGAAACAAAAACACAACTTGAGGTCTGTTTTAGATGAGGTAACAGCTTTATAACATGGCTCAAAGCTCACAAAAGTCCATTTCGTTCCTTTTAATTGTACTTTGAAAAGATTGTTAAGCTGTTTTATGGTTGGTTTAATGTTGCCTCATCCCCAATCCCAAATTTCTCTCTGGATAGCAGTTGTAAAATTATGTTATTGTGTCATTACAATCTGCAGTCTGAAAACAACCAACAAAAGGCCGACACCATTGGCCTTTTTGTCCCCCGAAGACAAAGTTTGGATAGAACGTCCAAAACTTGAGTAACAATGTTCAAAATGAGACTCCAATAAAACAAGAATAAGCTTTTCGAAATCACTACAGGGCATTTTACTTTAAATTAGTTTGAAACAGCAGTAGGTGGGGTAGGTGGCACATTGACGACTTGGGCACCCTCTTAGCGCCCCCAAACAAAAATGTCTGGAGCTGCCCCTGCTGACAGTTTGCCAAATATCTGTCCAGTATACATTTTCACAAGAAATCTGAATATACTTTTAGTAATTTCATGTATTTATTTATTTGAATTAGGACAACGTGTATTAATCAGTGTGTGAGCAAACAGTTTGAACATAAATACGGCGGATATCGCGCTCATATGCATCATCAAGCCAAGACACGGGATAACCTCACTGCTCAAATCTCACTTTCATGTCTGTGGCTCATTGAACAAACTCCTCAAAGGAATGACAAGCAAGCTCTGCATAAATACTGCGGAAATCTGCTTGAAAACAGCACTAAGAAGAAAAAAAAAAGACAAAAAAATGTTTCTGTAACCTGCGTCGTTCACTGTTCTACCCATACAGTGCCAATTAAATGCTTCTAAGACACTGGCACATTTTGAAATCAGACCCAAAAATCTTGTCTATCTTCAGACAACATCCAGTCTTTCTAAACAAACAAGGGGGGAAAAAAATAAGAAACTAAGATTATTTGGTACGGGCAAGTTCTACAAGCACTGGCTAAGTTTACATGCACACCAAAATCTCAGTATTATCTCGTGGACCTTTAAAATGACTTAAATGACATGCAAACCAGAAAATATGATGTGATCAGAGTCACCATTACCAGAAAGAAATTAGATGGTTTTTTTTTCTTTTTAATGTCATTTTAATAATGACTCCAAAAATCACACACATACACGCATAGTCAAACAAAGGGAGCCATATTGGATCCATACCCTCCAAAATTTAACTCCCAACGGTCTGAACAATGACTTTAACTTGAGGATTTTCTTGTAAGAACGATGTATTTATGATGTTAGCCTAAATACTGAAACTTACAAACTGCAGTGTCATGTGACTGACCATGACTCCACCCACCTCCAGGTCACAGGTTTCACTACTTTGTTCCCCTGTTTGCTTACCCAAGTGCATAATGAGAGTAATCATCTTTAGTTGCTTAGAATTTAGATTACACCATTAATTTATGTTTGTCATATTTGTTTTCCAGACAGTATAACCTCTCACCTGACCTATAACTTGAAGACTTTCACTTGCTGTCCGTCTGTCTGTGCATTGTCATGTCCACCAGTATTAGGTCGTTTGGAGATAAAACAGAGAATTGTTAAACGAGTGCAGCAAAGTCGTGCCTGTTGAGAAACATTAACTCTTTTAATGTGAACAAAACAACTCTCAACCTTTATTGTTTTACTGAACGTCTGCTTTCTTCTTCTTTCATCTGCTGGTTTCAAACACTGTCCTTGATGAACAAAAAACTGCAGAGCCTTGTTAAAACCTGCTCAAATCAAAGGTGTCAAACAGAGAGCTGCATTCTCTGTGTGAGGAGCAGGTGCTGCAAAGCGTCTCCTGGCTCAGCTCCTCCATCCTCTGGCTCCTGACTTTGTCATGATGGTTTCTGGGCGTCGGTTTTATTCTGCACAAGTACGAAAAAAACAATACGCCTTCTATTTTTCAAATTCCTCTGTGCCTTCTATTACACTGTAAAAATCTGATGGTGGTGTGTTTGAACTAGCATTGTAATATACTGTTGTATTGTCAGATCAACTTGATGAGCTCCACTTGTAAAGTGTAACAGACCGACACACAGTGTTTATGTGCGTGTGAGAGCTGCTCTGACACACTGTGTTTATGTGCATGTGAGGGCTGCTCTGACACACTGTGTTTATGTGCATGTGAGGACTGCTCTGGCACACTGTGTTTATGTGCATGTGAGGACTGCTCTGACACACTGTTTATGTGCATGTGAGGACTGCTCTGGCACACTGTGTTTATGTGCATGTGAGGACTGCTCTGACAATGCTGCAAATGAATCACCCTCTGGGACCAATGAAGGTTTCTGAATCAATTGTGATGGGCTGATGATTAAATACATTGTATATATCACACAAGTTTGACTCCACAGCCTGATGATATAAGCTGTATACACTTTATTCTTTGCATTTTGATGAGATATGCCTGCCACACCATATTTAAGATGGTCACCTCTTCCTCAGTTTATCATTAATGTCCTAATAAAATTCACATTGTGAGTAAAAGTGTGCAGTCCGAGCATTCTGAGGCACTCACACCAAGAGCAACAAAAGCACTTTCCTGCACTCTGCTCATGCATCGTCTCCAGCCCTTTACAAGGAGTGAACCACAGGCGGAGTAATCAGGAGTGAGTTTAACTCTTTGACCGATCAAGTGTCTGTCACGTGTCAGTCAAAAGCTGTTCTCTGAGTGGCTGTCGCCATGGCGATATTGGTCCACATTTGCAGAAAGTTGACTTCAGTCCTGCTCCCCACAACTTTCAGAAACCAGTGTATTTGGCCATCAGGTAGTGCTAATAAATAACATGCTAAATGTGCACTTCCTGATGAGCAGACAATAAAACCCTTTATCTTTAGATGCAGACTATATACAGTGGATATATTTTCAAGAGCTGCTTATACAATATATCTGTACAGTGCAAAGTACATTTTATGAAAATACATAAAGAATTGGGCCTTTAATTCCACATAAAATATTTAAATAGAAAAAGGTGATACAATACATTTAGAGAGGATCAGTGTTTTTGAAAAAGATCTTTTGTGCTATGTTTTGATTTTAATACTGATGTTTTGTCTAAGTCTTCATTTGGATCAAAGTCAATTTGTGCATATGTAGAACCTTTTAAGATGGTATATAGACTCTGAAAGTTTGATAACAGAATTCAAATGGACTTCTACACTGAATTTCACCCAGACTCCGTCCATGCATGTCTGACTCACACCTATTCCCTGGAGTAGGTCTGTCCCGGGGGGCTTCTCCCAGTGGGACATGGCCCAAACTCTTCTCCAGAGAACCAGAGACATCCAGAAGACCTCCCATCTCACTGACTCTGACTCCAAAAGCAACAGCTATAGTTTCTCTCAGGTGCTAAGAGCCTGATCTCTACAAAGGACTTTGAGAGATGGAGGAAACTTGCTCTGCTTAAGACCAACCAGGGCTGAATAGTTTGCTAAAAATATCTAATGCTGTGTTTCAGATAACATCACAACATTCTATAATAATCCAATAATATTTCATACAGATGTGGAGCTAGAATGAATATTGTTAAGATGCAATTTTTTGTGATAATACAGTGTGCTCTTGGGTATAGGGGAATCTGGATCTCACCCCCATCTGGGATCAGGACATCATCACATCATCACTTAGAATCTGAAAAGTACAACTGCAATTTTTCTGACAAGCGTTGATTAAATTAATGTTTTAATAAGATTCTGTTCAAAGTGCACATTTTAAATGTGTCGAGAAAAACAGACACACTGAGAACTAGCTGAAAAGGCTGGGGGTTTATTTTTAACACATTTGTAATTTGAGCAAAATTATACAAATTAATCATGACCGCCCATGAATCGTGACCACTTCTGTAAGCGACTGCCCAGCATGCCATTCTCCCCTCCTGACAGCCGCCCAGGTCACTATCTGCTTTTCACCCTATTTCTATAGTGAAGTGTGCCAATTGACTTATACTGGTGTGGTCCAGGGCATTGAACCAACAACCTCATGCATAATACCCAATGTTCCTATGGTGTAACTGACTTTCTTAACTGGAGTGGGTCTCCACCAAGCCGAGCTCAAGATCTGTAGGTGAGTCCCTTAGCTCTGTGCTGCAGTCGCTCACTTCTCCTGACTGTCGTCTCAGTGGCTGTGGTTGAAGGATGTCCCTCACGAAGGATCAACAAAATAAGGTAAGGTTAGGTATACTTTATTCATGTCTCGTGTTAACCAACAGTTTAGTAGAAATATGCTTCAAACAGTGTTTCCTTCTCGTTTCCTCTTGTTTGAATCAAATGGTTGAATAAACATTTGAGTAATTTAAATCTGTTAACTGGACAAATCGTTGTAGGAGTGAAGACTTTTTGCTGCTCATCCAAGCCACTTCTCCAGATCTGGTCAGATGATTGCTGGTGGACACTGCCTTATATCTAACTGAAGGGAGGAGCTAACTACCCTGAAACTGTAAAAAGCTATTGCCAGTTTCAGCTGGAACTACCCTATTCAGCCCTTAATGGCCCTGCTGTTGAATAGGCTACTTCCGGCTGAAACTGGAGACAACTTCGTCTTTTGCTATGGATCAGACCTGAAAGACTGAGGGTTTACACAGATATTTGAGTAAATGTCACTTACGGTCACTTTTTAATGCATTCTTTTGGAGCAATATCATGAGCTGTCCAACATGTCTGTCTATAGACCAGTGTAGGATGTGTTTGGGTGCTAACTTATATTTATTAATTAATTGTTAATAAAAAGAAAAGTTATTGTGTGAATTGGGCTGAGTGTGACTGGGATCAGAAGATTAAGATTTGACTGCTGGAGCTGGTGTAGTAAGTAAGACAGGAATTATGTTTGGTGCTGGTACCATATATTATAGTGAATTATTTTACAAGATAATATTTACAGAAACAAAATAGTCATATTTACAGTCTGCAGATTTGAACCGGTAAGATGGGATAGGTAAGTGCACTTAAAGTTCTAGAGGGTTGAGATGAGTTGGTTGCAACAAAGGGAAAAAATGAAAAGAGGTAATCCGTACAGGTGGCATCCACTTATTACTGACTTTTCAGTATTTGAGGGTATGAGTTCTTTGCATAGTTTCCATTCTTATTGTCCGTTAGAATAGTGTCCATTGGCTTTGCTTATAGTTAAAAAGCCAGCAACAGATATAAAGAGTGGGGGGGCAGGCTATGTCAGCCTCCTACCTGACCCGTAGGGTGATGAAGCTGTAGGTTCTGGTCTTAGCTCGCCATCGTAAATCAAGAGCACCTGGCCTGTATTTGAACAAACAGGACTACATGAGTGAATTAAATAAATAAAAATCAAATGTCTAAAGTAATTAACCTTAGCTTAGAGTGTTCAGTTCCATTGTGTACACAAAGTAATTTACTAATCAAATACAATTAATCAATTAATTGCTTAATTGCAAATAAATATTGTCTGCTATGGCTCATAGCTGCAGTGTTTATGTGAAAACCTGCAAGGTTTTTACATAATACATCCTCAAGATAAACACTTAGCTTAGACAACTTAGAATGTCTTAAATTACAGGCATAAACATTGACTAACAGTGCTAAATGCTCCAAAAAAGGCATTCAATGTGTTTTACAATAAGCACGACCAAGAAAACACCGTTAGCCCGCGCATGCTAATGCTAAGCTAGTTAGCTTAGCATCAGATGCTAGCGGCTCACTACATTCATTCAACTCACCAATTCCTCAGTGTAACAGCGCATGCTGGTTGCAAACGGACTCCCCACGGACCAGAGGTTAGCGCTACAATGTTAAGAGTGGACTACTTAGTTTGTTGAGCTTTAAAACACAGAAAAGAGCGAATATGGTAAATTGTTTGTTACTGACCTTTTCACACCTGCCTCGGCAGCTTCCTCCACAACTCTGACTAGACGCTCTGCGCGCTGTGATTGGAGGACTCGGGTCACGTGATTAGGGGCGCGGTCACGTAACGTGCCTTACGTGAGAGACGCGGAGGGCAGAAATATATAAATGTGACTTTTATATAAACAAGATTGAACGGCAGGTCAAAGCAGGAGTTTAATGAAAATGAATTTTAACCTGGGTTACACCAGTCCGTTGAATTGCAGAGAGGATAATTTTATAGACAATCAAAGAAATCCTGACTGTAGTGTGGAATTCTCTTGATTTCAGAAAGGCTGAACTCACCTGTGCTTCACACTGCTCCAAACTGCCTTTTGTTCATACTGTGCTAATGTAACACGTGTGTTTGCAAAAAATGATTTTTTGGGCTCAGAAGATCTGGTTCGGCTCAGAGGAAAGAGAGACAGTACTCAATGATGACAACAGCAGCAGCAGGTTGTGGTGCCCATATCCCATGTATTGTGACAAAAACATGAAAAAGTATTTACAATATGTACAAAGAGTACTGTACAATTTGATAATCTTGGCTCAAAAGAGTCTACAGTTCAAAACAGTCTGCTGTAATAATCCTTAGCAAGCTAGAGTCTGCTTTAGCGGCAGACAAAATAAGAGAAATAAAATTAAAAAAACAATAATAAATTGGATTTTAATGGCTGAGTTACACTAAACACTACAATCCAAAACAACAAAAAACAAAGATTTTCCTTGTCTTATAAAGCATTTTACATTGTATTGTTCACTTCATACTTGGTGGAGGTAAGTGCTCAATTGTAGCCACAGCTGCCCTGGGTGAGACTGATGGACGCAATGCTGCCAATCTGTGCCATTGTGTTTAAAAATGTCTTCAGATTTGTATGAAGGTGTCGTAATGAGTGGTGGAGCAAAAGGTGCAGACACAGGACTCAAAAAGTGAACAGGGTTTATTTCAGAGAAAATGCAAAGGATGAGTGTGGGGAGGTGGGTCGGAGGCTGAGGTGATGAATGGCTCCAAAAAAAACGAGGTCACGGGAAGAAACTGACGATCAGGCAGCGTGTGGAGAAATGAGCAGAGTCTTTCTAGTCCAGAGGTGGAAGTTTGATCGCTGATGAGCTGGAGGTGAGGTGGTAACATTGGTGAGGGTGGTGCCAGACTCTCCACCCAGCTCCAGGCACAAAAACACAGAGAGGAGGAAGACGGCACAAGAACACACAGGGAAAACTGGAATCATGACAGAAGGTAGTTTTTCCCATATGATACAGTCCTACATGAGAAGATCCTCACTACAGCTTAATAGAAAAAAACAATAATTTGGAGTTTGAGTTCTCTGTTCTACTTTAACTGTTGGATTACAAATATTCTCTGAGGGGATATGGGCACCAGGTCTGATCCATAGCAAAAGAAAAATATAAAATCTGTCAACTGGAAGATAGATGGATAGATGGCAGGCAGTGTCCACCAGTAATCTGACCAGAACTGAAGAAGTGACTTGGATGAGCAGCAAAACATCTTCACTTAAATGTTTTCCAGAATACTGTTGATATGACAGGACAAATCTGCATATATTGGAAGCCCTGATCTTAGGACAGGTCATTTTGTGCCAAACACTGCAGAGGACAGAGGCACTTTACGTCTGAGAGACTGAACTCCACAAACAAGGCTCTAAAGCAGCTCTTTTTCCATCTACAGTTAAAGAGGCACAGTATTGCAACAGACTCTGCATTTTGACTAAAACAACGATGTCTGTAGTAGTTTAAGTGTTTGTGAAAGAGGCACAGTTTGCATGTTAATACAGAGTTTTGATGGCATGGAAAGTTACTTGGTAAGTTTCAAACATCAGTTCACTGCAGTGCATTTCCATAAGTACACTTTCACTTCTGTGGAGGTATTTTTGAGGGAAAAACTAATTTACCTGAGTAAACAACTGCTATCATTGCCAGTTAGGACTGACTCAAAATCTGGAGATGGGTCCCTAGGCTCCTGACAGGTGGCCCCAGTGGCACTGACTGAAGGATGGGTCAGCTGCAGAGAATGAATTTCCCTCACGAGGGATTCGTAAAAATATTACCCAATCCTTATCTTGTGTTAACCAACAGTTTAGTAGAAATATGCTTTAACCAGTGCTTCACTCGGGGTTCCACCGATACTGGAGCTGCACAGGCAGTTCTTGTTTGAATCAAATTATTACATAAATATTTGCGCTCAGTGGAACGACCCCAGCGCACACTAGATGGAGTTCTGTTTAGTACTTTACTTTTGGGTTGGTCTTGTTCACATACACTGCGCATCATTCACCCCAAAGATGCACCATGAGCCACATAAGAGTCTATCAGCTGAGCTGAACTTCAAGCAGACAGAGCCTTGTAAATACGTGTGCACACATTCACTTCCCCTAATTGCAGTGGTCTTTTCTAGCAGAGGAGAAAAAGCTTTTGGTACGACACAGACAGACGCAGGAGGAGACGGTCAAACAGCACCTCTGCAGCACCCATTCAAATATACATGATCTAAGCACTTTTTGCTCATCTCCAAACACTTTTACTGTCACAGTGAACTGCATAAGAACGTTTAGAAATTAATAATTTTCGCGATAATATCGTGTATCGCGATTTATTTTGGTCACGATAATCGTGAGTATAAATTTTATATCGTCCCATCCCCACTAGTGGCCATGTGGAAATGGCCTCACTGTCACTGTTTTAAAGTTCTCTTTTGGAACAATATTGTTACTTCAACATGTTTATGATGCTATTTGTCAACTTTCATCTATAGATTTTATGGGCACAGTCATTGTAAGAAAATGCTAACTATTCCACCTCCATGACACTCCAAATCCATCAAATATTAAACAAGTCAAGCAGTCAAAATAAATAGTGCAAATGTGCATTTTATCAGCTCTGAAGTGTCACACATGAACGCGCCACAAAAATGAACAGTTTCTTTAAATGCAACACTTTTTTCCTCCTCCTGCTGTCTCAGTTTTATGTGAGTTCTGCAATACTAGAATTATTTCAGGCCAGTGGTTCTCTCTGGTAAACCAGGTCTAATATAGGACTAAACCATCACCACAGATGAAACCAGGGACAAGCCCAAAGCCAACGATCAGATAACTCCAGATGAGATGATGAGATTTGTGGTGTGCATGTAAACAGAGCCACTGAAAACATGATGGGTTTGCTCATATGTTTTTGTTTTAGGTCCCACTGCCTCACTAAAAAAAAGAGCAGTTTCCAAAGGACATTCTCCAGGTTGAAACGGTTCAACTGTTTCTGCTGTGACACCGAGGAATAAGATTAATATTCCTTTGTTCATTTTTTCCTTTCACTTTCTTTTTTTAAATGGCTCTAAAAACATAATTGTCTGTAGAAATCATTTAATTGGGTCTAAAATTCTTTGGGAAAAAGAAAGGGGAAAAAAAGGAACAATTAAAGCCGCAAGCGGTGATGATGGCCCTTGCCACTGTGTGCAACCTCGCGCATAATACGTGAGGGTTCTTATGGTGTAAATGACTTTTTTGATTGGAGTGATGTGGAATAATGTTTGTGTTAAATTTCAGTAACTTTGCTCTTTGGTTCTATGGATCACAGATGCACGCATTATACTGGTGGGGTCCATGGCTTCGAACCAGCAACCTTGTGCATAAAAAATAAGCTTCAACCTTGTGACCTAAAAAATTATGTTTTTATCAATTTTAAGTAACTTTAAAAAATGCCATTTCTGTCTGTGTATATAGATTTGGAAAGTCAAAAATGATATAGTGGGTGTTTTTGTTCCCACAGTCCAAACTCCATCACCGTCAGTTTTGTGCTCATTACTCGGCTCTATTCAGGCTTTGAGTTTGCACTGTCGGTTAAAATTTTTGCTGATGCATGTGGCCATGAGCAGGTATGGGTAGAAACATGGCGTGCTACACAAAAACTGTAATGAATATCCAAGAAAAAATTATAACTATTGATTATCAACATTTGTAGATATGGCATGTGGAGTGTGAGCACATTTGAATCAAAAACCTAGGACTAGATGGGTTTCTTATAAAAGTATGTCAAAGTGGCATCAGAAATGTCATCCAATATGTCCAACTTCCTGTTTGATATAACGCCTCTCCAAACGAGCCTTAAGACAGCTACATCCAGGTAACAGTACGTCCAGAACGCTGCTGCTCGGGTCCTGACTGGAACCAGGAAGTACTTCACACATGTATCCTGTGCTCATGTCTCTGCACTGGCTCCTGTGGCTCAGAATAAATTTTAAAGCAGCTCTGCGTGTGAACAAGTCTCTCCTTGGCCTAGCACCAAAGAACATCTCCCACATGTTAGTGCCACATGAACCATCTCACACTCTGAGGACTTCAGGGACCAGCCTCCTGTTGGTCCCAGAGTCAGGACTAAACATGGAGAATCAGCATTTCAGTTTTCTGCAGCTAAAACATGGAACAGTCTTCCTGAAGATGTGAGACAGGCCTCTACTTTGACAATGTTTAAATCTAGCATAAGCATAAGACTGAAAGGTTTTTATTCTGCAGTAAACAGATAACTTTTGAAAATCTATGCCTCTACATGTGGCATGCCAAATCTGAGCTCATCTGGACTAAAAAGCAGTAAAAATGACAAGAAAATTTCAATCCAATATGGCCGATTTCCTGTTCATCACAGGGCAGTGCTCCAATTCAGCTTTAGGCTTGTCTCATGTAGCTCTATCACTGCTCTGAATTTCATGAGCCTGCTCCAGGATGTGCCTGTTCCCAACCAGTGGGGTCCAATTTATGGTCACTTTTTGAATTGGTACATGTCGGGCATTGTGGTGATGCCCATTTTCTAAATTTTTTTGCTTGGTGGATTGATTCTATGCCCCCATGTGAGACTCTTCAGCGACGTTCAGGGCATCAAACATGCAAGTTTTTTTTTTTTTTGGGGGGGGGGGGGCCAATAAAAACAGCAAAAACCAATTGATTTTTCAGTTTCTTTTACTCTTTAGCACAAATCTTTATCAAAAACGGGTATCTGAAATCTGCTTTTATTAGATTCAAGTTTTTCATATGGTATTTTTTATATTTTTACTAGTATTTTGTTTTTTTTTTTTTTTTTTTACTCCAGTATCTGTACTTTTACTTAAGTAACAAATGAAATACTTCCACCACTGGAGAGATCTCAACAGAACATGGTACTAGCTACTATGTAATTCAAACCTGCCATCGTCTTGTTAACAGGCAAAACCCACTGTGCCGCCATCACCCCATTACCTACAAGCAGATCGTTTTTTCAACATTTTAACAGCACATTCAAATTGCATCTACCAGTGCACTTCTGCTACATCTACGCCGAGCACGAGAAACCACAAGCCCACCTCTTAGTCACCCCGCTGTTTAGCACACAAGGCAGACACTGAAAAAAACCTGACTCTGTGAATGTTGAAATCAAGTCCCTGGAGTGATTCTGTGGGTATTCCTTTAGCTTACCAAATCTAACACCCAATACAATCCCTATTAGATAAACCATTGTGTCTGCTTGCTTATACATAAAACATGAGCGCTTGTTTTTGCACACAAAGGGAGAATATTGATGTCTCATGGAGCCCCAATGAATTCGCTGTAATACGCGCTGTTATTTGCAATTGACTGTCGTGTGCTCGCGTTTGTTCAAGGGGACGTGCGGGCGAGGGAAAATGGGTGGGTTGGAAGCTCCACTCCCCTCTAGCACGTGGAGGGCAGGCCAGTATTTCTGGTATAAAAATGCAAACAGGGTGATAACGTTGTCACTTTAGCATAATGACATAAGAACTGCAGCCAAGAAAAACATATTGTGTCAATCCACTGACAGCAGCTAGGACATGTCCCAGGGCCTTCTGTCTGCACACTCAGCACTTTGACTACAGGGGAGGGGTGAAGAAGAGGAGGACAGAGGTGAGGAGAGGAGAGAAAACGGGAGTGGAAGGGAGAGGTGAGGAGGTGAGGAGAGGGGGAAGGAGGCAAGGGGATAGGAGATAGAAGAGAGGAAGTGAGGAGAGAAGAGAGGAGGCGAGGAAAGGAGAAAAGGAGAGATGTAAGGAGTGAGAAGGGGAGGGAGATATGAGGAGATGAAAAAAGAGGAGAGGAGAGGAGAAGTGAGGAGCCATAATGTCCAAATCTGGCATGCCTCAGAGCGCCAGGGGCTGTTGTCTATTGTCAACTGGAAGTTTATATTAGTTTGAGCATGGATACAAATACTGTACCATTACGTCATTGTTGCTATATATATTCAAACAGTCCATGATATAAACCTTTGACATAAAGAGCAAGCTACTGTGAGCTGCAGTCTGCACAGGACTTCACCAAAGGTCCCTCTGTTCACACCACTTTACACAACACTGGAGGCAAGACCGGAGGCCCAAGGGCACAGCAGAGATCAAACCTGCAACCCTCAGGTTAGTGGACAACCTTTGATTATAATCCAGTCCAAAAGGAATATAAAAGTCTAAATGTTTTATGGCAGCAGAGACTGACTTCCACATTTGTCCTGGACTTCCTCTGTTAAGTTCCTTTTCTCCGGCCTCTTGAGCTGAATCAGTTCAGGCGCACAGATTCAAAGCAGCAAAGCGACACAGTCATCAAACTTTGATGTTCTGCTCGGCTCTGCCCTGAGCCTGACACCGCACACACACAGCACATACACAGCACACACACAGCACACGCACACACGCACACATACACAGCACACACACAAGGGCACGCCGCTCACGCTCGTTAGCATGCCCCTGTTTTCTCAATCAATAATACATGTGTCAACATTTAAACTGCACAAAGGCCATCTGAGTGAGCAACATGCAGTCTCCTGTCTGACGTCTGTAAGCACTCAGTCACTTACAATAACATGGAAGAAATGTTTATTCAACCAAGAGCAAGGTGCAAACAGGTGCCTGTCTGCTTCAACCAAGAACGAGGTGCAAACACGAGCCTGCCTGGTTCAACTAAGAGCAGGGACAGTTTGATATCACTGTCATCGGCAAGAACATGTGAAAAGTTTCTTCTCAAAATGTGATATACAATAATAGGAAAAACTTTATAGAATGAACCATGTTTATTTATTTTATACCATTACGGGAGAATCTGGATCACTAAAGCAAATACCACATAACCAAGCAGCCTTCTATAATGCTATACTTGGAAACAGCAACATTTCCTTTAGATTACAATGGCTTTTTTTTCCTACACCTATCGACTAATCAGCTTCCGAGACTAAACAGTTCTCAAGTCAATCAATATTAGATACTTAAAGATATAGGTCCATATGTGATTGTAAATGTCATGCTCTGCTATCATCAGCTCTGTGGTCTTGTATCTTAACCATCAAATCCATTAGGTTTACATGTAGCTAGATAGGGGAGTATTTACCTCGTTTATTGGTTTTGAAAGGACTGATAGCGGCCATTAGGTAATTAGTGGTCATTAGATTAGTCTGTGTTTGGCCAGAGCTTTGCCACTAATCCATTGGTGATCCCGCGAAAGATACATTGCTTTTCTAAATACCTTTTAAAGAGCTTGTTTTGTCCTGACTTGGCCCTAGTTTCGCCTGATTTACTCTTTTTAAGCTAGAGATGTACAGTTGGCCAATCCTCTAGCTAGGTACTCCTAATCAAGAGCCAAATTTACGATCTGGAAATGGGTCACCGTGGATTTAGACTGTGGAGAACAGTACAAAACAGTAACGTCACCTGGTTTAGACCTATGCACTAGTCTAGTCTTGTTTTTTTTTTTTAGACCTGCTTAATTCCTGGAGTAGTCCTAGTTTCTAAATGTCACTTTAAATTTTGAAACCACTTTAATCTAAATTTCAAACATAGAAAAAGATGGACTGTAGTATGACATGGAGGAACAGACGATGGACATTTAAGCGCACTGTTAATAATTGCAAATACACAATATCATTTTCAGTTTATATCTATACTAATACACACTTGCAATTTCTTTTTAATGAATATATATATAGTGTTTCCACCTTTAAGGCTCTCAAATCTCTTTTATACCAAAGAACCACTCACCCATTCACACACACACTAGTAGATCTTTTTATACAATCCATCTTATATCAGCAAACACCTTGGCCATCATGTCCAGTGTTTTTGTAATTAAGAATACATCAGCATTAGAATAAGTAAGATTTATATTTGATTTGAACACATCATATCGATCATATGCAATTTTAAATCAAAATCTTGCATACAGCTCCTTAAAATGAAATTGAAGGGAAGACGTATTAACCAAAAGTAATACTGAATACTAGAAATGATCCTTTCAATAAACTATGGACTGTCCCTCACTATCTTTTCTGTCACTCCTTGTTGACTTGATTTATTCACTGTGCACCAAACGATAAAGAACTAGAGGTTTATAATATCTGATTCTGTTCCATGGTGCAGTAATTATGAGAAATGATCAAGTTTTTTACATATATCTTGTGAAATTTTGTCAAAAAAAGGAATTTATATTGGACAAAAAACATCCCGACATCCAGCTTTTGCTCGTAACAGAAGAAAGTAAGTCGGTCCCGTAACTGTCTCCTGCGGTACCCCTGTCTCCTGCTGTGAAACCCCACATTCGACCAAAGATTTACTGTGAAACCGTCCACATTAACGGCGTCAATCTGACAGTTTGTAAGTAAGCTTTTTGCGTCTCCCAAACTTCTCTTTTTCCACTACTGTCGCCACCATATTGCTACCCAGAAAGCCCGACACACAAAAGGTCTGAGTATTTTGTAAGTAATCTTATATCTGTGTAATCCCTCAGTCGTCCAGGTAGGTTTCATAGAGGTCCATGAGCGTATACTAGTCTATGTGTCTTATACTTGTTCTGATCATTCTAAATCTACTCAGGGAAGGTTCATTCTGTCCGGCGAATGTGACCTTTTTAGTATCAATACCTGCTCAAATGAGTTTTTTGAGCAGGTATCAATAGTTTGTTTGAGTTTTAGTATCGATTAGAACCAGATTTTTGATACTTTTGAAGCACACATCTTACACACATACTTACGCTTACTCCTACCTCTGAAAAATAAAAATGCTCCGAAATCATCATCATAATGAAATGTTACTTTACGCCGGGAAGTCGTGTGTTTTGCTTATCTAATAACCTCTCGAGTGCGTGACCTTTTCCCTGGACTGGCAGATCAATGCGGAATGCCATGATTCGCAAACAAACGCCTGCTTAGGTTTACCTCGCCGTATCTTTTCACTCATTTAAAAAGGTCAACAGACTCGCTGCCCTTTCACTTTTCTAGATTGATCTAAGCTTCGTCGCAGAACGGACTGTACTGGCTAACCGAGCTAACAATTCGGAGTGTAAATACAGTGGTGGAAAATCGGGGTTGTCGGAAATATCGAAAATCAGATCGTAAAACCAGTATCAAAACTAGATACTCATTTGAGCGGGTATCGATACTAAAAAGGACAGAAATCCAGATCTTTCCTTTCCTTTCCAGACCTTTCCTGAATAGCTTTAGAATGATCTTGAGCTGTATCAGAACAAGTATAAAACCTGGACGATTGAGGGATTACACAATAAAATAATATAAAAGAAAGTACTGCCATTTAATGTTGAAAATCACATTCTATTGTTTAGTGTGTTTTTAATATCATTGTGGTATTGGAATCGGTATAGAGTATCAGCCCTATTCCTTAGTGTCAGAATTGAGCTTCTAATTTTACTTTCATGACAACACAAGTAGTAAATAAGAAAGTACAAAAGTAAAAGTAAGGTGAGGGAAGTCCCTGCTTACACTGCTGCCCCGGCGGAAGAAAATGGATTGATGGAAAAGTAAAAGTACTGTGCTTAAAAGAACTGTTTGTTATATTAATATTTTAAATTTCACAAACGTCCCCTATGTGTGTCGCCTGGTACAACGTCAAAATGTTCAAATCAAATATGGCTTTTACTAATAACGATTCAAATGCTGATTTAGAAGCACAATGAGCCTCACGTGAGTCTCATTTGGGTTGCCAGATTAAATACTGAAATCCAGTTGGTTAAAACGCTCTCTGATCTGAATGGTCACTATCTAAACCCCAAAACCTGCAGACAATCATTACTTAGTGCTAGTGCAGCGTCTGCAGCTCAGTGAGTGAATTCTGGAGGTTCTGAGCTTTCACATGAGCCGTGGCCTGTCCATATACTGAGAAAAACTTGTATGTGTTCTCTATCTGCAGTTTTAGGCTCTGGCAACCTGAGTTTCAATGATGATTATAGTACCGTTTTAACAATAAGAGCTTTGGCTTTAAATGATGATTCTTAAAAGTTTATTTTTCAACTCCATCGTAGTCCA
Source organism: Periophthalmus modestus (assembly GCA_019594935.1). Classification (NCBI taxonomy): domain Eukaryota; kingdom Metazoa; phylum Chordata; class Actinopteri; order Gobiiformes; family Gobiidae; genus Periophthalmus; species Periophthalmus modestus. The sequence continues at coordinate 27,156,933 of JAIEZT010001373.1, read as the reverse complement.
AAATGAACTTCTAAACCACTGGATTCACAGTTTGACATTTTGTACTTTCTTTTCCCTTTTTGGCGACACTTACCAGGTGCACTCACATCTTGTCTCACACCGTACAGCGAACATTTAAGCACTGCTAATCTTCTGGCCTTCACTCTTCTTAGACTTCAATCGCCACCGCTGCTGCCACTGCTCCCCGCTCACTCCTCGTCCCTTATGTTTTGCACACAAGTCTGAGTCGACCATCCGACCTTCAAAGAGAAACCCACTGGTCAAATAATACAAGGTTTTTGACCCCTAGCTTTGTAGAAACGCCCGGTACAAACTCACATTTATACGGTGGTGGAAGCACTACTCAAATTTGCAACTTAAAAGGTCCTGTGCCTGCTTTTTTCCATGTACTTACCTCAAAACAGTCAACTCTTGGTCAAAATAAGTTGACTATGTGCTGTTTGCATCTTATTAGAAAGCATTCCATTACTTAATTAGAAAGTTAGCTTTACCACGATAGATAACCACTGCACTGGTCTCTGGCAGTAGTGAAAAGAGCTTAGATTCAGATGAGAGACAGTTCTTTTCAGCTCAAACTAACTGGATTTCAGCACTGAAACTGGTAACCTGAATGAGAAACCCATGAGTATCATCCTGCTTTCAGATTGGATAATCATCTTGAGAACTAAAATACCAAATTATAACAAACACCTTGGCCATCATGTCCAATGGTTTTGTAATTAAGAATACATCAGCATTAGAATAAGTAAGATTTATATTTGATTTGAACACATCATATCGATCATATGCAATTTTAAATCAAAATCTTGCATACGGTTCCTTAAAATGAAATTGAAGGGAAGTAATACTGAATACTAGAAATGATCCTTTCAATAAACTATGGACTGTCCCTCACTATCTTTTCTGTCACTCCTTGTTGACTTGATTTATTCATTGTGCACCAAACGATAAAGAACTAGAGGTTTATAATATCTGATTCTGTTCCATGCTGCAGTAATTATGAGAAATTATCAAGTTGTTTACATATATCTTGTGAAATTTTGTCAAAAAAAGGAATTTATATGAACAAAAAACATCCCGAGAAGAAAGTAAGTCGGTCCCGTAACTGTCTCCTGCGGTACCCCATCGCCAAAGATTTGCTGTGAAACCGTCCACATTAACGACGTTGTCAATCTGACAGTTTTGTAAGCTTTTGCGCAGACATTTTCATAGTTACCTCAGTCTCCCAAACTTCTCTTTTTCCACAGCTTCAAGGTTTCCAAAACTCTGGAGATTTTAGTCAAACTTGGGTAACAGTCACGATTTTCAAATTCTTTAAAAATCACACCCCAGGAGAGAGAAGCATTCAGAACATGCCACCGTGTCTTAGAGCTATTTAAATGAAAAGTTCCCTCATGTTTTTCACTGGGGATGGAGTATTCACATAAAGGGATACAGCTGAATTCCACCAGAAGAGGAAATGATAAGGTAACATAAGTACAATTGACAGACCGCTGTGACTAATCCCTGGCACCGCTTTCATCTGCTATTTTAAGCTCTGGGCATATTAAGGTGGAGAATTGGGAGCTGAAGTTTTAAGCTTCAGATTTTTTGAATATGGTAAAGTGTGCTGGAGCGTGAGTTATTTAGGTGCAATATTTGTCAAGGGGCAGTATATTTTTACAGGGGCAGTATAATGGATTCATGCATGTTAGGATAATCTTTATTCTCCTGCACTCGAGATGTCATTGCTCCCATCACGATACACGGCCATTTCTTAACCACTGACACGTGTAGGAAGTGTTTTAAATCAATACGGCAGTTCAAAATGTCCAATATATAACATAATGATCCAAGGATGTCAAGCTTTACGACGATATACCAGACAAAAGCGCAATGTATCTGCTTTAATAATCTAATTCACAGTTCCTCCCACCTCACTTGACTCACATGTCTGGTTGTAAACACTAGTCAGTCCCTCAAGTTTGTATTCTGTATTCTCCTCACACAGAAAAGCCCTTTGGTTTTCTGTCAATGCAACAAAACACTCGTCATCCTGTTTCTTGCGAGCTTGAAATAATGAGGCGAATATTCCCTGATGTCTCATTGTGAGCGGTTCCCTGTGCTCCTGGCAGACAGGGAAATGCCAATAGCAGAAGACGGCAGCAGATAACAGAGTATGACAGTGTAGCTTTAGCGGGCTGGCACTGACATTAGCGAGGGAAGTGGAAAATCCAATCAGACGGTGCAATGGCTCCGGAGGCTCAGCCGCGACTCAACAATGATTCATTCACGGGCTCTGATCGGACCTGCTCCCGACTGGAATCCTGTGGGTGAGAAGACGAGCTGTGGGGAAACGCGACGAGTGTTTACTGCGAATTGTGGCGCAGGGTGGGAATTAGTGATGGGAGGATTGATAGTAAATTTCAATATACCACTACTGAAGTATTAATAATATAATAATATCCATTCTCATGCAAAAATACTGATACGTTACAAATGTCAAAAAAGGTAAAGTATGTAATTTTCCCTGCATGATACCAGGGAACTAGAAGGTTTAAACCATACTTTGGAACATTCACCATAAAGACAGATGAGTTTCATATCATACAGTGCAATATTGTGGCCAAAGGAACAACATTTCCATGGAAACAAGCAGGAGGAAGCCTAAATGAGTGTCAGGTTTGTGGAAATGCAAGCCTGCTCGGAGTAAGGATGCATGTTTTTAGTGCAATAAATCTTTAAAAAACAAAACTAATTCTTTTATGTTTGTCTGTTTTTGCCTCAAAATGTTTTATACTGAGGCTTTAAAAATATTTACCCATTTACTGTTTATATTTAAGTAGCCCTGCCTCTTCCTTGTTCCATTTTTCTCCAGCAAGCAGTGGATTTTCATTTGTTTATGAAAAATGGTGTTGTGACCCAGCTCGTATAGGGTCAGGAAAGTAAAAAAAGTTACTTTCATTTCTTTTCATTATTTGTCTATTACGTTTCATGTGTGTCCCTGAATCTGTTCCCTTTTACTCATGAAATCCTGGCTGCGTGAGCCCTTGCTGTTGATTGGAGGATGGTTTCCCAGCCTGGCCAATCCTGGGGCCCACCTGCACTGCCTAACCCCCATTTAAGAAGATTCAGGTGTTCAAGGCTGCTGGCCAGTTTACCATTTTTGTGTCTTTCCCTGTCAGTACTGACTCTGTGTTCGTTTGTCAAGATTTTGTTACGTTATTGTAAAATGTGTGTCTTAGTTAACTTTACCTTTGTTGCTCTTTTGTTTAAAACCTTGCAAGCACCTTCTGTTTAAGTACTTTAGATTCCTTTTATTTAGTTTAGCTCTACAACCCTGCTCATTAAGTTACTTCTTACTTTACCGTTTTTCTTGTTACTTCCCTGACCCTACACGAGCTGGGTCCTAACAAATTAACAATGGTTCAAAATGGTTATGCAATGTTTTTTAAGCCTTCGTGCAGGGTTAGCATATTGAAGTGGGCAGGGACAGGGGGTAGGTGAAAACAGACATTTTCACACACTCTTTGTCTCAGTGCACAACCTTACAGGCCTCATGTGAAATATAAACTCTGAGTAAGGTAATAGTGTGTGTGGACTTTATTGCAACATGGTTAAAAGCTAATATAAGTAGATTTTTCCGAATATGTACCCTGTCGAATATTTTTGCATGTTAGAATGTTATGTTGTCATGTAATGAGACAGTCTTGCTCTGAGATGGGAAGGCTTTTCATCTCGGTTAGCATCATTCATTAGCATTCAAGCTAAAATATTGATATGGCATAATATAACTATTTGATCAGAAGAAGTATAAAATCATGAAAATTGCATGGCCTTAGGAAAAGTTAGCGAAATTGAAGTTAATATTTCATCCTTGCACTCCATCACCCCATCATGAAAAGTGGGGACCGGCGAGCAGGGAGCCATTGGACACGGCAGAATCAAAAATACATTAGATGAGTAGAAATATTTCACCAAACCGCGGGGGCCACTGTAGGATGTTATTATGGTCATCATTCACTTAGTCCCGCTAGGAGATTGCCCCGTGGTCAGTGAGACGTGCACTCCCATCTCCACGCATTTACAGATGACCGCCGCGTTTGTGCCCTCAGAACTCAGGGGGCGTGGCTTAGGGATACGACCGGGCGCTGGGGTCACATTCAAACAGTGAGGAAAATTTTAGATATCAAGACTAACCATGCATATACCAGGTGCAGTGAGCTGTATCATACTGTATAACCACCCCCACTCACTTCATTTAGTTTACTCGGAAACCGCTGTATCGCTGATTGGTTAATCTGCCCGTCAATCACGCCCTTTGGAGACACGATACAGTTCCAGACCCACTCATCTTTGCAAAAATGTGTCTAAGCATGTGGTTTTGGCTGCCCCTGTGTAAATGTATGCCAATAACATTAAAAAAAAGCACTCCCACTCTTCAACCTTTAACAGATATCCGCCATGTTTGCGCCCTCAGAGCTCAGGAGGTGGGGCTTAAGGATAGAGACACGACCATAGTGCCGCAGGAGCTTATCTGACAGGCTCTGGGGTCACACAGAAGGTATAGGGAACTGCGTATACATTTATTCATATGGCAGATGTGCCGACCGACAAGTCAGGAGGAGGGCATTGTAGCTATTGTGACATCTGGGCATTATGCAGCTCCATATGTTATCGTGCGTTTGTGTATTCAGGTTACACTGCATATACTTCCAGATAAGGGTCATGATATGGAGAAGCATATGATTAAAGTTGTAAACATATGGAATATTTGTGTCTCTATTCAGCATTATTTTGCATATCTGCTACACTGGGAATACGCAAAGAGTAGCATATCAGATCATGTCAAAATGTTATATTTAAGGTCCTATATTATGTAAAACTGACTCAAGTGAGTTTTTAGCCATGTTATAATGATCCTACCTCTTTAAAAACATACCTGGAGTGGTGTTTTGTTTCATTCACACATGTTTGAGTAATGCTATATTATTAGGGTGTCATTCCCAAAGCTCAAAATGCTCTGTTTCACCTTATGATGTCACTTAGTGGTAGTTTTAAGGTCATTTTTACATCTTTACTCCTCAATACTCTACAACAGTGGTCTCCAACCTGTATCTTGGGAACTACCAGTAGCTCTCCAGCCCTTTCCAAGTACCTCGCCAAAGGATTTCTGAATTATATGCATTGTACTGAATAACAAAGTACAGTAGATGCCTTTAAAACGTAAACCATTATCCATTTAAGACTTGCCATGGCACTAATATTTACTCAATTTCTTGCATCCGGTAAAATGAGTAGCTCTCTCTGGCATTGTCGTTTTGTAAAAGTAGCTCACTGGAGGAAAAAGGTGCGAGATCCCTGCTTTAGAATAAGTTGTAGCTTTTGTTTTACCTTTTGTACAGTTGAGATGGTCATCGAAAGTCTCCAATATCTGCTGCTGGAGGAGTGAAGTTGAGACTAAAAAATAAGGCTAAAAACAATACCTGTAACGTCAAAGTTGGGCAAATCCAGGACTGAAATTATCTAAATTAATCTAATGAAGGTGTATGGAGTTTAAAAACACAGTGGAGTGTTTCCTGTGTTACCACTTAATGACATCACAAGGAGGAACAGAGGGTTTTCTGTTTGAGAAAAGCCAACTCAGCCAAAATATGCAAGGTTTGTGTGTTAAACATGTGTGAATGAAACAAAACTCCATGGATGTTTTTGAAGAGGAAACATTGTAACACAGATACAAAATAGTGCAATATAGGCCACTTAACCCTATAGCGTCAGATGCTATCGCCGCCGATAAACTCACGGTTGCGCACTTTCCATTATCGCAACTCCGCAACCAACTGTGCTCTCATGTAAATTCAAACGGCGTCTCAAAGCAGAGGCATGGAGCCATTTAAATATGTTACTGTCATTACGGTAATGTCCTTATGTTGTCCCTCGAAGACGACCAATCAGAGCACAGTTATCCGATGCATCAACGGAAACGTAAGGATAGATATACAGAGGACGTTGTGTGAAAAGAGGCAAAAGTACATGCTGATACTTCCTTTAACATGATGTTTATGGCAAAAGACAAAGTTTAAATCTGTAAACTGGACAAACTGTTGCAGGAGTGAACAGAAGCGGCTTTGATGAGCAGCAAAACGTCTTTACTCCTACAACGATTTGTCCAGTTGACAGATTTAAACTTTGTCTTTTGCTATGGATCAGACCTGGACAACTGAGGGATTACACAGATATGATTTTTATGGCTAAAAAAAGTCTAGGTGAGCTATAATGGTCTATAATGTGCTGGGTCCTTAAAGGGTTAACATAGCATTATAGACAGGCCTTTCCATTTTTTGCACTTTTTTGCTAATTTATGAGCTTTTAACCAAATGACATGTCTCTAACTCTTATGTTTTGTTGTAAGTTTTTTCGGTCTAAAAACTGAAAATGACAAAAACTTGTGTATTCCTGCCTCACCCAAAAACCTCCTGTCCAACCTGTATCCATCCATCTCCATTATTCTGAATTTAGAGAAGTCACTGTGGCGTTATCAGCCCTATTGTCACCCAGCACTGATGCATGAATCCACTTTACACCTCAAATGCGCCTCAAAACAAACAGCGTCGCTCTAAACCGCCAGATATTATCGTTGTAATCGTGTCTGCTGAGCTACGGAATAAACTCAAGCTATTACAGAGGTGTACGGTACCTCTGATAGGAATCGGAGATTACAGAGTTCTATAGGACGTTATATGTTAGCAATGATGCTCCATAGAAGTGTAATGCCCCTCTTAAATGGTACAAAATCATCTCACCTTTTGTAGTTCCAGCTAAGTCAGTTCTTTTGTGTCCACTCATCCATTCACACACATTCGTTCAGATAGTTTGTCCCAGTTTTGGCAGCACAGGGCGATATGGGCTGGGTCCCTGGCTTAATCCAAAGAAAGTGTGATATGGTCAGACTGTGGAATCGGATTATTAATCTACTTGATAGCAGTATCTAAAAAGGTCTTTGAGCGGAGTAAACCCAAGTCAACCTGAGCAGGAGAGACTGGGGGACTGGCTGTTTTTGCTGCAGCACGACTTCAGTTTGTACAGTATTCTATAAGGATTTGCCATGCATCAACAGAATAAGAGCAAAACTGGTGTCCAATTATGGAAAGCAGTGGCTGAATGTGATCTTCCCTAAAGCTAAGTCAAAGCAAATTTGAGTAGGAAGCAAAGATCATTGATGGTGCAGTTGTGACAGGGATCCTTCCCCTGGCTGCAGAATCTGAGAGTTTTTCCCAAGCCCCTGAAGAAGAAAGACTTTGTGGTTTATGTGAGTTGGGAAAAATGAAAAGTGAAGCTCATTTTTTGTTGTATCGTCCATTTTATGATGAATTTCGCACCCAATGCCCTGGTATGTTCTGGTGTAATGACGACAAGAAGATGAAATGGTTGTTTAATTCTAATGTTTGTAAGTTGGCTTCATTTCTATGTAAAGCCTGGAAGAAGCGGCAAATGAGTTTGTTTAAATGAGTAAATTGGTGCTTGTAACACACGTTCGGCAACTGGCCTATTGTCTTTTATTGTATTCTGTTAATGGTGTCTTATAAGCACAGTAAAGGCTCGGCATTTTTTGTATTTATATATGTAGGTGAGGTGGGTTAAGTGTCTTGCCCAGTGACAGGTTTAATCTGTGGGAACTAGAGTTGCACCGGTGACCTGTGGCTCAGTGGATCTAGCTCTGAGGTCTGCAGCCTTCAACAGCAAAAGAGCCACATTGGCCCATTTCAAACCAAATGAAAGTCAGAAAGAGCCAAAGAATTTTTACAAGTAATAACTAACGATGTGATTAATAGATTAATTTTAAAGTTTAAAGTAAATCAAGTGTTTGCAGCCATTAATACATTATAAAGAATATTTTGTATTTGGGCCTATATGGACTTATTTAGAGTGTTTTAGGGGGTCTGGGAGTTTTGAGAAAATTATATGGAATTTTTTTGTATTCTGGTGCATTTTATGTGTGACATTTATAATTATCATATTTTTTTTTTCAATTGTATGCATGGAATTTGCTCAGATGAATTGTAAAACATATATAAATAAATACAAATTATTTCCATAGAGTGAATCCTCTGTGGTATGCTACAAACACTGTCAAATACAAACTCAATAAATAAAGTATATCCATTTTCTAAAGGTTTTTTCTTTCCAAATTGCAACGATGTGGCTCTTTAGAGAGTGGTTGCAGACGCTTGATCTAGCTGCTCTGCCAGTGACGTTTTATGTCGAGAGAGGGATTCAAACCGCGAACGTTTGGATCAGTGGACGAACAGACTTGGGTTACAGAGCTTCAGACAGAGCAGTGCCTCCGATTAGCTTCACCCCTCCTCCCGCTGCTCTCCAGGTAATTTTGGCGACATCAGCTGCAAAGTGTCAACTGCTGCCCAGCGCTGATGCATGAATCCACTTTACACCTCAAATGGCCCAGCGTACGGGTCTAAACCTGCAGATAAAATCATAGCAATAGTGTCTGCGGAGCTACGGAATAAACTCAAACTATTACCTGTGATAAGAATCTGAAATTACACCTTCGTATTGCCACATGAAAAACTAGAACTGTGTTTACCTTCGGGGAAAAAATGGCTGCGGTACAATTAGGCCTATACAGTCACCAGCAACATCTATATATATCCCACATATTGAACTTACGCCGTTCCTTTTCAACTCATTTATTTGGACAACGGCGCTTTCACCATTAATCATTGTCAGCCTTTTATTTCCCATCGATCGGCTAAGTTGCTAAGTAGCGTGCGCACCGTTGGCGGGGCCGTTGTGGCAGGGAGAGAGATAAATAAAGCCAATTGATTTAGTTGTGACTCACAATTAGGCATTCATCTCTCAAGGAAATATTTGCCAAAGTAGCATGGCCCAGTGTATGCTAATAGCGGGTTTATCGGATTTAACTTGTCTCATTTAAATGCCGTAACGCACTGGCTCTAAGTAAATGTTACATATATAATCCTCCACTGTCTACCTCATAACCCCAAAGTCAATATGTGATTACGGCTGTTTCATGTATTTACAGGTCACAGTTATTGACAGTATATTACGTTAAATACATGATTGCAGTGATTTCGTGATTTAAAAATTTACTTTTACTCAGTTTGGGTTTTTTTTTGTGGCTTTTTTAACACCATGGCCCCACAGTAAATTAACAAAACTGTGGCTGAGTTTCCTGCAGGCGGATCTGCCACTTGGACGCAGTCTTACTATTGGTTAGCGGTGACATCAGACAATCAAGACCCAGGGCCTTAAACATGGCCGCCCATTAAAGTCAATTGGGCGTGCTCAATGCCGCATGTCGCTCGTTTAGCCTTTAGCAGCTAGGCACATCCGGTCCTGACCATGTGCAGTTGAGCTACCCCCCCGTGAGACTTTGCACGACAAGAGCGAGCAGAACGGAGCGGCCATGAAGGAGGAAAAGGAATAATAAATAAATGATAATGCTTATGCTTCCAGGAGGTTCTGAGCCATGTTTTAAACCTGCAGCTCATCCGCATCGCTCACAACTCGTTCATGTCGTACCACGTGATCGCTCTAACCAATCAGAGCTTAAGTTTAGCCAAAGCAAACGATTAAAAAGAGAAAGTGTATGAAGTAAAAATAGGTAAAAATCGCCACAAAATTTGACCTTTTTGAAAGCTGTAGGTTCCCTGTCAGTCGAACAGCTTGTGATTACATTGCGCTCTATGAGAAAAATCCGTTCTGGGCAGGAGGGATTTGTTCGTTGTAGTACCAGTGAGTGGCCACTAATCCAACTCGAGACAGCTCTAAGCAGCAAATACCCCATCGTTATTCTAATAGATCCATGCAGTAAATCCATAAAGGCGAGCCCCACTCTTGTTTAATACCGCGGCCTGGCTGTCTGGCGTCTGTCTTTTCCACACTCGTCCAGCGACCCTCAAACATCACTTAGTTGTGCAATTAGGGCTAATGTACATTTTACTTTACAGATCTTGAGCGATGAAGTTAAAGTGCAGTGTTGCCGCCTTACCTTATCCGGCCTGTATGGACCAAGATCATCAACTTTTGTCAAAGAGTGAATTATTGTTTCAATCCCTGTCCTAAAGAACTAACTTATTTGAACTTAACTGTCAAACTGAACAAAATTATGAAAAACTGTTGAAATAAACTACAGACTTTTGCTATATTTAAATCACGCTTCTGCTCATCAACAACGAACCTATGTGTCTTTCTATATTAGCTGGTCCTGGTTTGTTTTATTATGTTAATTTAATTATTGGTTTAGCCATTAGCCACTACATTACGCTAAACTAAGAACCCTCAGAATACCACACATGATTATATTTGTGTCAGTGGTGCAGGGGTGTAGCAACAAATTCTGTGTCCCAGGTAAAAATAATCTTAGGGGGCCCACATTACATATCATCTCATGAGAAATCCATATTACAGTTTGTGAGGGGCCCCTCCCTGCACTGGGCCCTGGGTGAACAGTCTAGTAGTACCACCCTGTCTAGTGCCTTCAATGGTGATCAAGATGAAGTAAACTCACAGCTAGGACTAAAAGAGGACATTTCGAATAAAATCAGTTTGAGCTTTTAATTGTTTTCCTTCATCATTAGCTTCAGGAAAGTTTAATTTTAATTTACAAATGCATGTTGGAGTAACTCTATTATCCTGCATTTGAGACTTGAAGGCTCATAAAATCCCAGTTTTTCACCTATCTCTTATCCCCCCCTTACAAACTTAAAAAAGTAAAATATGCAAAAACGAAAACTTGACAAACCTGATGCGATGTGTAGTAGTGTCATTAGTGGGATGCAGGCTCATAGTGTTGTGTTGAAGGCAGAGAGCAAAGGCAGGGGGGGACTCAACGTGTCAAAAATGAAAGTGTTTTATGGCAAAAATAGCATTTTTAAAGTAATAAAAGGTAACATGATGATCTAAATATGTTAAAACTTCCTCGTTAAACAGTTTTAGATCAATCTTGCTGCTTACAGTGAATATAGTGATAATTAGACATTCATTCCTGAAGGATACGTGGCCTCCTAACCTGTCACTCCACATGATTACAGCTATTTCTCCATTTGCAATTTCTAGTTATAAATAATATTAGCAGCATGATGACAGTGAATTCATGTGTTTGAAAAACTGTACACAGTAATTTGGTTCTTTACTTACAGACTCTGAGTTACACATGTAGTGTTCAAAATGTTTTTATAGTCATTTTCAACAATACAAGCAAATGAAAATCTTCTACATGCCACGGCGAAATGCCACTATAAAGAGGCGGGGCTTAGCAGTTTTGAAGTACAAACTCTATGGGCGACAGCAGCTCAGTTGGTGGAGTTTTTGTCCTCTGAGCCGAAGGTTGACAGTTAAATCTCATCGGTTAATCTCATTGGTTACATCCTCACTTGACTTTTTCGAGCTTTAAGCCATGTTATAATGTTGTCACTGTTGCAAACACATACCTGGAGTTGCGTTTTGTTTCATTCAGGCATGTTTGAGTAATCCTTTATTATTAGTCTGTCCACATTTCCAAAGCTCAAAATGCTCTGTTCCACCTTGTGATGTCATGAAGTGGTAGTTTTCAAGCTAACAGCTGCCTTTCACCTTTAGTGCAGTAGAGATTGGGGCACTTCCTGTATTTCCACATGATGACATCACAAGGTGGAACAGAGCGTTTTGAGTTTGAGAGAAGAACTCAGCGTAAATATGCAGGGTTTGTGTGTTAAACGTGTGAATGAAACCAAGCACAACTCCAGGTCTGTTTGTGATGAAGAAACAATATTATTAGATATTACGGGCCCTTTAACACCATGTTCCCACAGTAAAATAACACAAGTGCGCCCGTGGATCCTACAGGCGGGCTTTACCACTTGGATGCAGTTTTACTATTGGTTAGCGCTGACATCAATCCATAAAACCCCTCCCTTTCTTTCCCCTCTCCCCCTGACCTTCCGCTCTCACTTCTGGACTTGCTGACTCCGCTCATTCAGCACTCTCAGGAAGTCTTCAAGATTCGGCGCTAAGCTCAAGATTCAATACAACTCGTAGCGCTAATTAAGTCATTTTATAGATCACTGGTTGAGCGGTCAAATCCACTGACCCACAGGTTGGCGGTGCGATTCCAGCTCCCACAGATGAATGCTGCTGTTGTGTCCTTGGGCAAGACACTTAACACACCGCAAACCAGTGTCTGTGTGCACCGGTGTGTGAATGTGTGTGTGTCAATGGGTGAGCAGATTCTTGATGTAAAGTGATTTGAGTGGAAAATCCCTGTATAATGCAACTATTTCTATTAGTATCCTGGTAAATGTAGCACTTTACAATAAAAAAATCAAGAAATATTCATCTGTGTATTTTAGTTGAATACCTCTTAAAAAAAAGCATGTCTTTATACACAGAGAAATGACATGAACATTTGGCAATAATACACAAATGCACTTAAGGAGACTCTAAACTGCACGGTGATATTTATCTGTGATTCACGGCGGAGAGCGAGCCCTTTCAGAGCTGCTTTAAAAGGCGTCCTGTGACTTTCAGTCTGAACAACAATAAAAGCACAAGGGCGTCTTGTTCCAGGAGCCTCGAGTCTGTCTTCAGGGCTGTGTTCATTTTTAACTTTTTGTAAATTTTACATGGGCTTTTCAACTGATGACCTTCCTGACACAGCCCCCGAATCCAAGTATGGGACGTCCAACCCACATTGTTCTAATAAAACTAACAGAGGCACATTATCTTTTTGCAATGATGTAATATTATGCATGAAAATCCAAATTTAGCAATCTGATATTATTTTTTAATGATATAAACTACCTAATAAATGTGTTTTTTGTCATCTTGCAAGAAATATTAAGCAAAAATAGTCTTTAATAGCTTTTAATCCTGTTATAATATCCCACCGTCATTACCTCACAGTTGTATTTTGACTCATTCGTGCATGCGTGAGTCGTCTTTATCGTCCTACATTTGAAAATTCCTGTTTTCACACACCCCCTATACCCGCCCACTGCTCTTTACTACTACGTTTTTACATTTATTTCCCTCTGAAAAGCAGTGATCCAGGGTGTAACAGTGTACGGCGGCTCTGTGGTGTCATCATGGTCCTGAACGCCGCACTTTGTTTCGGTGACATTTACGCTGACAAACTGTAGAAACAAAATGAAAAACAATAATCTAGGTTTGTCGTGGATGTTAAAGATCATTGTGCTTGTGTCTGCTGTAGAGTTAGAATAATCTATGAACAGTGCTGGAAGAAGTAATTATTTTTGTTACTTAGGTAAAAGTACAGATACCGGAGCAAAAAAAAAAACAAAAAACTACAGTAAAAGTATCACATGGAAAAAGTTTAAAGTAATTCCTTGTTTTAAATGTACTTTAAGAGTAAAAAGTATTTATTTTTTGAGAAAGATTTGAACTGAATTTTGTTCAAGAGAAACAATTAAAGCAATTTTTTTCTTACCTATTTTTATTCGTATATTTTCGTTTGCTCAAATTATGAACATAAAAATAAACCCTGTGTCTTTTCAGCAGCTCTCAAACAGTAACAAAAAATACTTTGCTTTTCAGTCCAGTTCAAAAATATTGGCGTATAAAGTACAGATACCTGCTCTCAAATGTAGTAAAGTAAAAGTAAAAAGTATCCACCTAATATCTGTACTTAAATACTTTTACTTTTATTATGTTCCACCACTGTCTATGACTCGCCTCGATCATTATGTTATAATTTGAACCTTTTAAATCGCAATATTGATCTGAAACAACTTGATAAAAGAAAAAACATCAGCAAGTTTTTCATTTTAATAGTTTTTTTATCTTTCAAAACTGCATCGACCAAGACTAATGTGAACCATAATATGTCTTTAAATACATCCGCCGACTCTATTATTGTGTATTTTCTCATTTAATTTGGATAAACTAGCACATTTGGGTTTTTTTTCACCTTTTTTCCAAAGCGAATATACTTCCTCCTTGAACGTGCACACAGAGTTTTGACAGCCAGGACTCAGACGTTCTCAGGTGACATCTTAACTCCTATCGGCGTTAAACACACTGCCGGCCTTTACTTAATCAAATCCCCCATAAAAACAAACATGTGGAAACGCCTTTGATCTGAGCCGGCGGACCACCCAAACCGCCGACTTCCTACGCCCAAACACAAGCACCCCGGGGTGACAGGCACGTCGTCATTATTTACCCTCCTGCTACCGGCAACTGGTGCAAAGTTCACCCCCGAGAGCGTGTGGCTGAGGCACCTTGTTTTTGAACCCCCATCCCCCCTCAGCCGGCCCGCACGTCCCCGTCGGTCTGTGGTAACGCGATCCTTTCTACAGCAGCAGCCACAGCGCTAGCAAAGCAGTGGCAGTGACAAATAGACTTCATTAATTAGGCATTTATTTGGCGGTGATCCCGTGCTCCGCTATGGATCGGCTGATCAGCTGTGTTAATCTGGCCCGCCGAGAATACACATCTCTGTCGGCATTTAGCTAACGCGGAGAATTGAAGCGTTTGCAAGAAGGCAAACAGCAAATGTCACACAGGAGAAAAGAAGATTGTGTTGTATCGGTGGAACATTCATAGTGAAATAATGCCTTTTACGCTGAAGCAAGAGAAAAAATGGATTCTGCCAACTGGACAATATTGTTCTGTCAAGCCAAGACAAACCACAGGGACAACCTGAAACTAGACTTTAACTGTCGTGCAGCTAATACAGATCTACAACTAAACCAGGATTAAACCAAGACCAGAACTAAAGCAAGTCTAAAATAGGACGAAAGCAGATCTAGGACTATCAGGTTTATACCAAGACCTTGCTGCCTAGAGTAGGTCTACTCTACTAAAGCAAAAGAAAAATATAAAATCTGTCAACTGGACAAATTGTTGGAGGAGTGAAGACGTTTCGCTGCTCATCTTCAGTTCTGGTCAGATTACTGTTGGACACTGCCTTATATTTATCTAAAAGGAGGAGACAACTACACTGAAACTGGAACCAGAAACCGTAAATGATAGATGTTTGTAGGCTAGGTCTATTGTGCTACCCTAAGTGTGCACTGTGCTTGATTCCTACTTAGCATAGTCATT
Source organism: Periophthalmus modestus (assembly GCA_019594935.1). Taxonomy (NCBI): domain Eukaryota; kingdom Metazoa; phylum Chordata; class Actinopteri; order Gobiiformes; family Gobiidae; genus Periophthalmus; species Periophthalmus modestus. Next base: position 27,141,870 of record JAIEZT010001373.1, on the reverse strand, counting down.
CAAGCCCCTAATGAGCGATTTCACACTTATTAGCATCCTGGATATTGTTTTCTTTGTTTGCTTTGGGTTCAGACCTGGACAACTGAGGGATTACACAGATATCTACTCTACTAAATTATAATTCCATCAGGACTTAGCCACATCTTAAATAAGCCTAAATAAGGTCTGAACATGCACTGAAGCAGAACTAAACCAGAACTACTCAGGTCTTAAATGTAAATGATATTATAACATCTGGTTCAATGTTAGAAACACAATTCAGTAAGGTCGCACAGTAACAGAGCTCGCTTTGGTATATAGTGCAGTAAGAACAAGTGCAGTTTTATCACCACATGCACAGTCACAGGTTATTCAAACAGTGAAACCTAGTTCCGCTGCCCATGAGCCACGCTACATTTACACCAAATCATCACTTACGCTTTTATTCTCTGTGTCTGCATTACCCAGGTGTATGTAGTGCTTTCAGACAAACAGCTCTCTGGCCTGCAAACAGCTGCAGAGGTATCGCAAAGCTCTGTGGTGGTGGTGGTGATGCGTACTCGACACACGGCGTTGCAGAAGCACTGAGAAAATAACATGGGAAAATGGGCCACGGGCTGGACTGTACAGGTTGCCTGGCCAGATCTCGCCTACGGACCGCGATGGATTGACGACCCATGGTGTATATGAGCATTGAACGTTTCAAATAAGCGTATTTCATGTCATAGTTTAGCCTTTTCTCTAACTCTATTGAAACGAATTTGCTGAAAATAGGTTCAGTGCACAGAATGCTCGCCATTTACACGTCTTCATCAAATCCTAACTGCTTTTAAGCTTTATCGTCTACTTCTGCCCAGTGCTGCTTGTTCCACCTCAAACCTAGCTTTAGCCGTGGGCCAGATGGCTGCACAGTTGCCTCCTCAGGTCTGTAGAAGAATTCAGAGCTGACTCAATGACTTTGTGCTGCCAGTGTCCTGTTGCTCCAAAACAAGCCAAGATCCTCCAAGTGCCACCGCTGCGCTCAGGCAATCAGCGTGCACCAATCTGGTCTCCTGCTTTGCTCCAGACAAAGGAAATACACAACCAGCCAACAGTTTGGACACAATTACACCCTCGGAGAATGTCGATTTCATCCGCTGCAAAGTATTAATAACATTAGCAGATCTGATGAACTGTAAATGTAGAGCAAGAATTGACTTTTGTTTCCTGTTTGAACTTGTACTGAAACATGGACCTGCAAAACCTACGGGGTTTGACAAGCAGTGTTGTTATAACCTGGGTTGGACGTTAATGGAAAATAATAGTCGTCCCACCATCACCGTCCTGCCCATAACACCCCGCCTTCACTACATTATACAGTCAAGCCCATCCCCCTGCCCTCTCACCCATTTATTAATCTTCGGACCATCCCCTGCCATAACACTCAAACCCCAGTGAAACGGGAGCAGCCATAACGACTCCGTTTGCGTCGAGCGATTTTCGAAATTACAAACTGGGATTGGGTTGAGATGATGATGGCAGACCTAATGATTGATCAGTTTATCAGTTTATAATCTGAGGAACTTCTGTCGACTTCAAGCACGATTTTCAGGATTCTAGCGAAACAAATGACAATATATTCCCTTCTTTACTGTTGGCAGGGATCAGATTGGTCAAAAATAGGAACATCTATGACATTTCTTGAATAAAACTGCGACAAATCTATGGTTTTGGATAAATCTGCTGGGACAGGGGACACAGAGCTCAAAACTGGGACTGTCCCGAGTCAGTAGGGACATCTGGTCACCGTATGTTTGTCGCACTGCCCGAACTTGTAAACCCCTCTTCAGCCGCGCAGCAGGCAGTCCATCATTCCACAGAAATCCAGATGCATCTCCTCCATTCCCTGCTCTCTACACGCTCCTCGCCTTCCCGTAAACCGAGAAGCAGCAAGTGACGCAGACAAACTGAAAAGTAGATAACCACAACAGAGTCTTCTTCAGGACTTAGGCAAATTTAGATCTGCATATTCTATAGTAACTTTTTGGCAGTGGAAAAGAATCATTTTAAAGATTCAAGAGTCTTAGCAGCTCTTCCCTAGTGATGGGTCATAACAGTGATATTGTGGCGCGTGTTGAGCCAATAACAATGTGTTTTTTATTAAAATGCATCAAAACTGCTTTACTATAAAGAACTAAACCTTGGTGTCATTATCTTTGCTCCAAAAATGTATTAAAATTATATCAGAGAAATGTTAAATATCTTTACTTTTTTTTGTCAATGTCACAATCAATAACTCCACTCCAACTCACTACTGTTCAAAGTACTGATGACCTTTAACCTTTATGTGGTAGATTTGTGTCAAACAAACATGGCGGCGTACTCATTGTCAAGTTTATTTTACAGAGCAGATCTCAAACTTGAAAGAGGTTATAGCAGGGATTAGAATATTACAAATGCATGTTGACGTGATATAAAACATCCAGGGTTTTTGTCTCATATTTCCTTTAACTGATATAAATATACTATATTTTAGCTTTACCTTAAAGTTATGCATTTCATAATAGACTTAAGCATTTGTATCGATATTTAGCACAGAATTTGTAATTAAAATTTTAGCAATTACAAACTCAATCATGACTTATAAACTCAATTAACTTCTGCTTTTACATTATTCTTGAAGTTACCTTTGTGTATTTTTACCATATTTATATTTAATGTAGTTTAATTGCACCAATCAACAACAAACTCCTCACTAAACACGATGATTTAGTCACATGCAGCTGCCAAATAAGAGTTTAACAGAAAACTTTTGTAACCTCAGCAAAACCAGAACCAACATACTTGCATACGTTTGTTACATTAGCAGATAAGGAAGTTTATTAGTTGCATCAATAATAGTCCATATTTACAGAGTGTGCCTGAAAGCAGCACGCAACCTGTGAGTTAAGCCCAAACAATAGCACACGCAGAGCTTACCCGCTGTCAATCAGGTTTTGTAGAAAGGTTGTTTCTGCACTTTGCTATTAAGTGTCTGCGCCTCACGCTGCTTGCACTGAGATACTTTGCAAGTTATCATGGGATGAATGGGAGTCTGTCAGGTTTAACCTTCCTGGTTGGGAACAAATTGGTTCCACCTGGACTACCTGCTCTCACTGGAAGGAGGAGCAACAACAGGGAGCTCAGCAGCACGCACGTGAAAAGGGGGAAAAAAGTGGAGTGAGGTTGTTTTCACACTGCCACTAGTTAAGGCCATGTAAAAGAGCATTTGCCCCGAGAGTTGTGCTTGGGTTGCACGCTGGACCGCTGTAAACGGCCGCTCCGAGAGCTCTTAAAACAGGAGGCCTCAGAGCTGCTCCACTCACACTCTGGAGCAGGGCAACTGTGATGTGAAACCGTCCAACCTCGGGCCGACTTACACAGTCCTCGGTGCAAGTAAAAGTGTTTGGGATTGGAATACATGTACATGTATGAATGGATGTTCTGTCCGCTTTAAGCACGTTGTCATGGAGATATGTTCGGTGGTCAGCTGATGGACTCTCACGTGGCTCATGGTGCAGGCTCAGGGTGAATGATGTTCAGTGTATGTGAACAAGAACGACCCAAGAGAGAGGTAAACAGAACTAACTGGAGTGTGCACTGGGGTCACTCCACAGAGCCCACTGACATGTGAAAACCACCTGAGAAACAACAGACTTCTGTACAATCAACAATTAAAAAACAAGCTGTTACTTATCTCACTCAGTAAAGAAGTAAAAGAAGTTACACATTTTGTTCTGATGTGTTAAGAGCACTTTAGAGAGGAAATGTCTTCTCCATCTGACAGACAAATTAGTGTCTGTGGTTGAACTACCAAGTTAGGACAGAGGTTTGTCACGTTCCCTGGTCTGACTCCAGACCCCCCCCCCTCCCCCCGGACTCTAACAGAAGGTAGATGGTGCTGGCTGATCGGGCGACCCGGCTCTCGGACTATAAGACTGTGAAGGGTTGGGAATATCAGACTATTCCACAAGCCTGAAGCTGTGTGAACGACAATAACCGCTCTCAGGTGAATATTCACCTTGTATTACCTTCCTCTGTGCTCTCCAAACATGTATTTAACACTTTTATCTTACAAAGTACTGGATCAGTGCAGAGTGAGGACTTTACTTAATCCCTCTTTGGAATGAGACTGCGGCGGGTTCAGAACAGCTCTAACAGATAAAAGAACACGACTGCGAGAGGTGACAGGACGATCGCTTATTATTCATCAAAGACCGAGATAGAAGATGTGTAAGGTTAAGCTTGAAGTCGTGTTTGTAGTATTTTTAACATTTAATGAGAGAAAAAATGCTGTATATACAAAGTTTAAAGCTTGTGAGTGTTTGTTAGCAGTCGTCCATGTAAGCTTTACCGAACAAAGCACAAATAGAAAATGGAAGATTTTAATCAAAGGAAACATTTACATGCAAACATTTAACAGACTCCCTCCAGAACCAACATGAGTCAGGTGGAGATGCAAGCTCTCTCAGAGGAACAATGTGTGTTTTTTATTTATTCTTATTTTATAAAGACATTTTGTTTGAGTTGATCACCTGCTTAAAGGACCTATATTATGCAAATGTTTTATTTATGTTAAACTATTGTATCCTCGTCAAAAAGACACCTGGAGTTGTGTTTTGTTTCATTCACACACGTCTGTGCCATGTGCTACTACAGAAAGTACTCTACTGTGGTACAGTGATTACTGTGATACACTTTCACTAGAATCATTTCAATAATTTGCAGCCGTGGAATTGTCAAACTTTGAAGCTACAGCTATGGTTTTAGCCTCATTGAAACGTCTTCGCTTCTCTGCACACTAGAAGATATTGCAGACTTTCTGTGACAATCTCAACGGACAAAAGGTCAAATAAAATCATATTTAACATTTTATGGTATTCTAGTACATTGGAGAGTGAATCAGAGCAACTGAGGCTAAAAATAGCTGTTAACTACCATTAAATGACATAAGGTAGAACAGAGCATTTTGAGCTTTTGAGATGCAGACGCTGTAATAATGTTGGATCACTCATGTGTGAATGAAAACACAGCACAACTTCAGGTGTGGTTTTGAGGAGGCAACAATATTATAGCATCTTTTGCATAATACAGGACCTTTAATGGAAAGACTTAAAGTTTTTTCTAAACACTCAAGTCCGGGAAATGCACCAAAAACATTTGTATGTCTCCATAATCTACCCACATCTACTTCATACGTTCACAATGCTCAGAACTGAAAAAACATGCTTTACCCTGTAATACTTTTACGTCAGCGATAATATAAGTGAAACTATCTATAACGCTCTCAGCCACACTCCACAGATGGTCATTTCCAGGCTGTATATGAGAAGCAGCATTGGCCACTGAGCCTCCCACATAAAAACTCCATTACTGACGCCATGGTAACGCGTGATGTCACAGGCCATTGCACTTGATTAGGGGCTGCTGGACGCCTGTATCTGCGATCACAGTAATCTGCTCTGTTCCACACTCGGGCCATTAGAACAGCATGTCTATTTCCAGGCAGGGGGCCACTTTCACCTCAGTGCTGGATGCTGGGAGGACATGCTGCTAAGAGTTACCTGTCCAGTTAGAACCGCACGCTTTGATGGAACTTTACAAAGACGAGCAGGTCTGGAGCAGTAGCCTGGCTCCCTGTCAATTCCAGAGAGATGCATGATCCATTCACGTCAAAAACATAAAGAACTGGGGAACAGTTTGGAGTTCTGCGATCGTCAGTCACCTCAGTCGTCCAGGTCTGATCCATCGCAAAAGAGAAAAATATCAAATCTGTCAACTGGACAAAACTTTGTAGGAGTGAAGACGTTTTGCTGCTCATCCAAGGCGCTTCTTCAAACGTTTTGTCCAGTTGACAGATTTTATATTTTCCTTTTGCCACCAAACTGTTATTTATCTAAAAGAAGTTACATATTTACTTGTGAATGCTGTGAGAATTTTCAAAAGGAGATGTGTTCTGCATTTGAATCAGACTCAGATTTATAGCCATTGTCTGTGAGCAAAATTCACAAACTGTGCACTTGCTGTTGGCGTTATCACATAAGTACACACTATATTTAATAGGTTAACGTCATGTCAGCTGGATTCAGGTTCAAAAATGCAAAACTCTGACGTCTTCTTTGTGCCTTGTGTGGTGTATTCTTGTGGAATGCAGCTGACATACAGAGACCACGAGTTCACATGAGAACTAACTCTTTATACAGGAAAAAAGCCTGCGGAGACCTGCACCATCCAGGCAAAACTGAATTCATATGTCTGAGTATTATTACATTTAATGCTTTGGACTTCAAGTTAAATTAGTAACATCATTTCCTGTTTAAAACTGATTCTCTGCTCTTGGCCCCACAACTTCACTGTGGCCGTAGAAATAAGCAATGGATTTTCAGTTATGACGTCCAAAAAAAAAAAAAAAAAAAAAAATGCTGTACAGAATGAATACTTCCAGTTGCAGCACAGGTACGGGTCATGTTTTGCACACTCTCAATAAAGAAATCTTTGAATGTGTTATACATGTTACATAATATTCACGTTGCCCTCACTGTACAGAGCTGTAAAATCAGCCTCTTGTTAACAGCACAGACACAGCTCCCCTTAAGCTCTCTCTCTCTGTCTCTCTCTTTCTCTGCCTGTCTGTCTGTCTCTGTCTGTTTCTCTCTCTCGCTCTCTCTCTGTCTCCCTCTCCTGTGCTCTCTGTCTCTCCCTCTCTGCCTGCCTCCCTCTATCTGTCTCTCTCTGTCTCCCTCTCTTGCGTTCTCTCTCTCTCTATCTCCCTCTCTTGCACTCCCTTTCCCTCTGCTTGTCTGTCTGTCTCTCTCTGTCTCCCTCTCTTGCGCGCTCTCTCTGTTTGTCTCTCTCTCTCTCTGTCTCCCTCTCTTGCGCTCTCTCTCCCTCTGTCCCTCTCTGTCTCCCTCTCTTGCGCTCTCTCTCTGTCTGTTTGTCTCTCTCTCTCTCTCTCTGTCTCCCTCTCTTGCGCTCTCTCTCTTTCTGTCTCTCTCTGTCTCCCTCTCTTGCGCACTCTGTCTGTTTGTCTCTCTCTCTCTGTCTCCCTCTCTCTGTCCCTCTCTATCTCCCTCTCTTGCACTCCCTCTCCTTCTGCTTGTCTCTGTCTCTCTCTCTGTCCCTCTCTGTCTCCCTCTCTTGCGTTCTCTCTATCTCCCTCTCTTGCACTCCTTCTCCCTCTGCTTGTCTCTGTCTCTCTCTCTGTCTCCCTCTCTTGCGCTCTCTCTCTCTCTCTCTTTCTGTCTCTCTCTGTCTCCCCCTCTTGTGCGCTCTCTCTCTTTGTCTGTCTGTCTCTCTCTCTCTCCTCTCTTTCTGTCTCCCTCTTTCCTCTCCCTCCCTCTCTCTGAAATAACTACATGCAGAACACAGCCAGTGTACACCAGGGCAGAGAGGCGCTGTATCCTTCTCTCTCTGTCTGTCTCTCTCTGTCTCCCTCTCTTGCACTCCCTCTCCTTCTCTCTCTCTGTCTCTTCTGTCTGTCTCTCTTGCGCTCTGTCCCTCTCTCTCCCTGTCTCTGGATAACTCCGTGCAGAACACATCCAGTGTCCATCCAGGGCAGAGAGCAGCTGTGTCCCTCTCTCTCTGCCCTGGACATACACTGGATGTGTCTAGAGAGGAAGACAGAGAGCAGCTGTCTCCCTCTCTCTCTCTCTCTCTGTCTCCCTCTTTCCCTCTCCCTTTCTCTCTCTGGATAACTCCGTGCAGAACACATCCAGCGTACGTCCAGGGCAGAGAGCAGCTGTCTCCAAGTCAAGTGTGTGAAAAACAAAAGGGCGGGCATCTGGGTGACCACTGGAGCATGGAGCACTAGTTAGTCTGAAGCGCAGCGTAAACACACGGCCGGGCAATATGGCAGATTAATGTCCCCAGAGTAAATGTGCGAACCCATGATATTCAATGGGAGGCTGAGATGGAGCTAGCTGTCCGCACGTGCAACCCTCCGAAGCTACACTGAGCTAAAAATGTTGTTACATATGTTTTCTTGTGAGGATGCTAATGCAATCCAGGCTTGTTTTGAACGCATTTAGCTGTAAGATATGTTGATTTGATCAGATGGAAAAAATGTGCAATTGTAAAGATTTAGTGTATGAAAAAAAATATATTATGCAAAATATGTTGAGAATTAAGACAAACTGCACATGAAGTTCTGCCTTAAGAAGCATGCATAATGTCATAATGCTTTAAAGACGCACTGTGTAACTTTCTTTTCTGTCTTTATGAAGTTATCGCTTTGCCTGGTATGTTCCAAACTTTGGCATTAAACATATCTATCTTATTTAAAATACACACTTCCAGTGTTTTACAAAGATGTGAGTCTGGTCACTGTTGAATCTCCTCAGTTCAGATGGGCGTGATTGACAAGTGTCACTTTTGAATCTCCTGAGTTCAGATGGGCGTGATTGACACCCATGGTCTGAACACCCCTGGTATCGAAACAAATATGGGCTGCTTACGAGGAAGGAAAAAAATATCACAAGGGACTGAAAAACACGGATTTCTGCAGAATCGGTGAGCGAAGCACTGTACAACTCTGTAATTTGAAACCTTTCACTCAGCTCTTCGTTTCATGACAGGTGATGAATTTAAACCCATCACTGTACAATCTGTGAAAAAGTAGGTTGGCCGTCGCTATTTGTCAAAAGAGAACAACAACACAACACTTATAAGGGACTATGATGATAGACTGACTGAATATCTCACTTGTTTGTTGAACTTAGATACAGGAACTTATAATACAAGATCTCATGATTGTCTATGTCTAAAAACTGGCCGCTCTAGAACTGAAATGGGAAAAAAAAGCTTTTGGTTATTTCGCTTTCCAAAAATGGAAAATATTTCAGGCACATGTGACCAAACATATTAGAGAGGAAACGGGACAAGTGGGTTACAAAAGTTGAATAGTTTTTATTTAAGTTTAAAAAAATTTGTTTATATTTAAGTACATTTTTATGTACAGTGGTCCCTCGCTATATCGCGGTTCACCTTTCGTGGTCTCACTGTTTCGCAGATTTGTATGTTCGTGCATTGTGTTCTGCGTCCTGATTGGCTGAGGGACTGTAGACCATTGTCCATCAGTCTCCTCTGTGAAGATAAATTTTGGTCGTAGTGTGACTCTTAAGTGCTGTATGTTTGCAAGTTTTCTCCCCGACCTAACTCACAATGTCGATGAAATGTTCTGCACCGACAAATTTCAGAAACGCTTTAGACTTAACAGTGTTTCTCTGCACGGAAAGGCGCCTCTTTGGATATCACTGGAGCAAAGGCATGAGAACAACACATTTCAAGTGATAATTGAGGAAGTGGGAGATAATATACGAAGGTTTGAACTTTGAGAATGTTGAAACAAGAGAGAAATGTGAGAAAATGCTAAAGCCTGTCTGAGAAAAGTGTATAAAGTGTATAAAGTGTGTGGTGAGGGGTTTTACAGCCTTAAACATATATAATAATTGAAAAAAGCTGACTACTTTGCAGATTTCGCCTATTGCGGTTATTTTTAGACCGTAACCCTCACGATAAACGAGGGACCACTGGACCATTAAAGGTTAAGCTAAAACCTCCTCCCGTGCCCAAAAACAAAATAACAACAGACAGGTGGCCCTGATGAGCCGGCCAAACAGAACAAAAGGATGCGGCACCGGGTCACGGGAGTGCGCTCCAAGTGTGTGGAGGGCGAGGCACTGTGCAGCGAAAGCAAGCGAGCGAAGAAAACGAGCCACAAAACAAGCATAAATATAAAAATACACAAAAGATAAAGGGACAAAGGGGCACCGGCACATTACAAGATGCAAAACTGGATACTCTGGTGCTACAAATGCACTTTATCCTCACACCTGCTCCTGTTTTTAATGTTTTAAATGGACTTATGTACTTATTTAAATTTTTATATTTAAGATGAGATCAATTTTGGCCAATGAGCTCCTTCGTTTCAAATGCGTCACTGAAAAAAAAAAGAAAAAACAAAAAAACACATTTGATTGTACCTGTGCTAAGGGCCTATTCTCCATAATAAAAGGGTTTATACGGAGCGAGCTGAACCAGAGGTGCTGCAGACATTGGTGAATTACATCTCCAGTCTCGTGTCCCGTTGTTATGGTGCGTTTAGCTCAGTGATGATCCTCTTCCTCTTGAGACGTCTTCTCATCCTGCAGCCCGTAAGCCCCGTTAGCTGCATAATCATCTGGGTTCCTCAAAGAAAAAAACAAGAGCTTTGTTGAAGAGGGTACACAATGCTAAACTTGCTTTTTTTTTTAGTTTTCACCCATGTAATCGTTTTGTTTCTTCATCAAAAACAAAACCTGGAGGCAGTACTTCCTTTTATTTAAGGATGTTTAGTAATCACATATTTAGGGCCAATCTAAAACCGATCCATACGCTCTCCCCTGTTTGTAACGTCCATAAACAAAAGTAGTAAAAAGTTCAAATGGGCTTGGTCCCATGGTCACACTTTTATAGAGCGCTTTTCCCATTCACACACACATTCATACACCAGTGTACACAGACGCTGGGGGCAAGGTGGGTTAAGTGTCTTGCGCAACGACAGCATTCATCTGTGGGAGCTGGAATCGCACCGCAAAAACCTGTGGGTCAGCGAACAAATACACAAATACCTTTTTTAAAACAATCGGAGCACAGGCTACACACAGTTCCTTTAATAAATATTCAGTGTAAATCTCATGGCGTCACCGCTCTGTCATAACTGCTTCTTCTGCCTCGTCTCCGTCAGAAGTGGCGTCTGTCTCTATACGTCAGTGTAAGTGCTGACCATCTCTCATGCCGAGGATTAAAGCTGTGTGCACACTGCTCCACATTCATCATACAGTGGTACAGGCGGCGCGCTCGCATCCATCTGTCCCCCAGCCTCACCCTCCTCGTATCCATCACCAGAGCAGAAAAGAGGAGTGAACATGGGGGAGGGGGTCTATTACGGGACAGTGGGGGATGACAATACACAGCTGGTGGGGAAATGACAAAAACAATGTGGAGAACTGACAATATAAAGCAATATCATACAGTTATAAATTGAGTTTATGTAATTGAATTCTACAGGGACTGCATCTGATGAGTGGACAGGGGTTCAGTGGGTGATTTGGGTATAGGCCCTTTTCACTCTGCAGCCTGGATAGTTTCAGTTCCCCCAAAAGTGCAGATCCTCACTTATAGGAACTTAAAGGAAACAGCACATATTAATGAACATTTAAATGTAAATATGTCAAGATTATAACCAACATGGCTAATTTCCATGTTCAGTCCCTCGGCTTACAGACAGAAACACATATATAACACACCAGCACACTCACTATATATACAACACACTCTTTCTACACACAACACACTCACTAAATATACAACACAGTCTATATACACACAACGCACTCACTATACATGCAACACTCACTCCACTCTGTGTACATATAAACACACTCTATGTACATATAACACACTCTATGTACATACTACAAACTGCATGCCTGACGTGCTCCATAAACAAAAGAGAGTCATCCAAAAGTGTTTTTATACCTACTTACAGAAACTAGAAGTTTCCTCCGGTGAAGTACATTGTAGTAAAGGTCTTGACAGTCTGTGACCATCCATCCATATCTTGCCGTCTGCAGCCTGATATCTAAATATTGATTATTTTAGCGCGATTCAGCTAAGTCCTCATAGAGATGTGGGAGATGAGGATCCACATTTTTGAGAGAACCAGGCCCGTCTACAGAAATTTAGGAGCCTGGGCAAGAAAGCTCACAAGATCCCCTCTAATGTAAATTCAGAGGAAGAGGGTCCAATTCTGGGCCCAATTCTGGGCCCCTTAGACCCTGTGGCCCAAGACAAACAGACCCCTTTGTCCCACCCTGACTAGAACTAGCAAGATGACAGCGTGAAAAGAGCCTATTGGTTCTTTCAAGCAAGGATAAAATTGTGGTGTGTTATTTTGAAATTGTATGTAGTTAATAATAATAATATAATTATTATCTTATATATATATAATTTAGTAAGGGACCATGTACAATTATATTCAGCAGAGTTAAATTGGAAAAAAAAAAAAAGATATATTTCAAAGTGTCTAAAAGTATTTTTCTTTTTGTTACCATCTTCTACAGATTGCATCTATGACAACAAAGTCTAGTGGATTGTTTTCAAGGAGGGGGATAGAATAAAATTAGACTGCAGTAAGTAATATACACCTGGCTCGTGTTGTCAAAAAGTAGCGCAAATAAAATATCTACTACTACTAAAACGAGTACCGAAACTAGATTGATTTGAGCAAGAACTGATACAAAAAAAGTCCCATTCACAATCAGAACAAGTATAACACACATAGACTAGTACACTAGTACACATGGACCACTATGGAACCTACCTGGACGACTGAGGGATTACACAGATATAAGGCCACATGGAAAATAAAAAAAAAAAAAGTACTATGATGTTGAAAATCACATTCTACTGACTAACCTTAGTATCATGACAACACTACACTTGACTCACAAACCCCCTTCACTTATCTCTCCATTTCCGTAAATCACTTACTCACAATTAGCTGAATAAACTCTACAGAAATGCCAATGCAAATTCCAAGTAGTAGGCGTTATTCAAATCCACTCGGCTGGCGAACTACACTGAGAAAATTGCTTTCCTAAGTACACCTGCACGTTAGCCACCTGTGCCATATAAATGTAAATTCGGTGTTGTCGCTGCAGCAGTGCCGTAAAAATCCATATGGCGGCATTAAAAATAAGGTGCACTGTTGTCGGGGGGGCGCGTTTTCATCCGGCAGTACACCCCGGGGTGATCACATCGGGATCACAATGCTTTATTGTTTCGTGCTTAAGGGGGTAGGATTGTGGGTTATGTTCGTGCCGGCGTGCAGGGGGATTGGGCGGGTCGTATACTGCAGATCCACAGAGATGCTGAAGATAATGCAAGTAAGTTTAGGAAAGACGGAATGCAGTAGTGGGAAATCCAGGAGATACGTGTTTGTAGTTTATCGACCACCTTCACCAGACTCAAAGAAGCTAGCAGCAATTGATTTTAGCCTTCTTCACACTGCTTCACTCCTTAGCTTGCTGGAATAATTCATAGTGGTTCGAGGTAGCATTAAAGGTTAATCAGGACTACCTTAGCTGGAGAATCGTACCTATTGTACATGTTTTTGGATTGATGGTGGAGTGCTCGATGCTTCCAGTGCCCTAAAAATCCATTCAACAGGGACAACAGGGACTTACGAAGACATTTAAGAAGGTAAAAATATCAATGTCATCAATATAACATATCAATGTATCTGTGTAATCCCCCAGTTGTCCACTAGGTTCAGAGTGGTCCATGTGTGTCCTTATACTAGTCTATGTGTCTATGCTCAAGATCCTTCTAAAGCTACTCACAAAAGTTTCATTCCCGGGACTTATTTCGTATGAATACCTGCTTTCTGGACATGTTCCACTGGGAGGAGGCCCCAAGGAAGACCCAGGACATGCTGGAAGGAACTATGTCTCCCGGCTGGCCTGGGAACACCTTGGGGTCACACTGGAGGAGTGGAGGGACACATCTGGGGTCAGAGGAGTCCCTGCATAAACTGCTGCCCCCCGTGACCCGCCCTGAATAAGGGAAGAAAGGAAAATGGATGGACCTTCTTCAGATGAGTATCTAGTTTCAGCATCAGTTAGCATCTGATTTTTGACGCAACTGTACTTAGTTTCTGATTGAAAAGTATATTCTTTAACTGCTTTTTACATATTGTTCGTTAATATCTGGTCACTCGACACGCAGGCCGTCTCTCCACCTGAAACTACACTCCCGCACACCCACGCTCTTCTCGTAACTCTCCGGGATCTATTTTATTTGATAAATAAACTGCACCAGGCGGGACGTGTACCTCATTGTTGGCGGAAAGGGAAAAAAACAAAGGTGTAAAATGATAATGGAGTGACTGCGGTCGGGGGTATAAGCTCCAGCGTGCAGTCACCCAGCTTCACGGCACAAACACAGGTCTAATTTACTGCGAGGAAATGGAGCCTTGGTACTTCACTGCGACTGAAATTGGCTTGTGTTCCAAACAAAGCCGAGTTTTTCTAGCGAACTAATGAAGTCGGCATCTGCTAGTAAAAGTGCGTGTGTGCCATTTGTACGTAAAGCGTGTGTATAATTGAGCATGCTGGGTGGACGAGCCAGCTGCCACGTTACGTAAAACAGGGGTTTTCTACAGACTCCAAATGTGTCAATCCATTGTTCTGTTGCTGCCTTACCTTCACAGTCTGTTTAGTTCGTGTGCAGAATCGATCGGCAGTCAGGCAAGAAGGAATATATCTTTGGACCACTGCAAACCCATGAAAAACAGAATAGGAGGTTTTAAGAAAGTAAAAAACCAGGTGCAGCGTGTTTCATTTTTCTTTCTCAGAACATTATTTATGTGATGTTCTGTCTTTAGGAATAAGGTAATTTTTTTTTCATTTACATATACTATGCTTCAAGTGTTTTTGAACCTTGTAATTAGTTTTAACGACATTATACATTATGATTTAGTACCGTGCTGCTTATATATATATATATAGAATTTCTAAAGTAGTAGCAATTGCACATCGAAAGCATGATTAAATGTGACATATCTTGCGAAGTGTGTGCCTGTGGTGTTTGTGTAAGTGCTTTTCACAACTTTTAGAGGTTTTCAGCAAAAGATTTTTTTCCGCAGACTTTTCTATAGACTCGAAATGTGTCAGTCTGATGTTCTTTTGTTGCCTTACCTTCACAGTTGGTTTGGTCCGTGCTCAGAATCAAATGGCAGTCAGGCAGTCGGGCAGAAGGAAAGTGCTGCGGTTTGAGTGAGTGATAAGGATCGACTCTCTGCTCAGGTGTGCAGAGGGTGAGGATGTGTTCAGATGTGGGGACACAGCACATTTTAAAAGTGTTAACGTCTGGGGTTCATCTTTTTTCGGCAGGTGTAGTAGAGCGGTGTAGTAGAGTAGATTTGACCTCTTATGAGTCATTTTATTTTTAGTTTCACTCCATTTGTCTTATAGTGGGGGGTAAAAGTGAGAGTCATGAAGGAATTTCCTAATTTAACTCTCTGACTGATTTTGAATAAAAAAAAACTCTGGAACTTTTAACTTTGTCGACGACTCCAGAGGGCCTAATAACCCTCACAGCGTTACTATGGTAACCACTCCCCTCAGAGAGAGCGCACACATGCACATGGCCGTGGACACGCATAATGCTGTGACTGCTGTGGTGTCGGGACTCTTAAATCTTAAATTGGTATGTTTCGTGTAAGTTCTGGTATTTTATTTATTTTACTAAAAGAATGGAAAGCAAACCTTTAGAGGAGAACCTCCATTTATATTAATGTTAGCCTAACAACTTGAGAGTCATAGAAACTAAATACATTTTCACTACATTACTCACTCCTGCACACGGGTGTTGTCACGGTACTAACACGCATTCTCGATACTAAGGATAGATTCAATACTCGATACCGTTTACGATACCACAGTGAAGCTCCTTTTTGAATAATAATGTTATTTCCAACACAAAATGGTCTCATTTATAGATAGTGCTTTTCCACCTTCAAGGCACTTTACATCAAGGGACCACTCTCACCATTCATACACCAGTGCACACAGACACTGGGGCAAGGTGGGTTAAGTGTCTTGCCAAGGACACAACGACAGCGTTCATCTGTGAGGGCTGGAATTGCACTGCCAACCTGTGACTCAGTGAATCGGAGACTTCCATGCACAAAATTATAGTACTTTATTTACATGACCATGAGATCTTATACTAGTTCTGTTAAAGCTCAAGTTTTTGTACTGTTAATGTGATTTTTTTTTTTAGTATCTAGTTTCAATGGTAGTTTTAGTATCAATTACACTAAGATTTTTTACTTTCGACAGCCCTACTGCAAGCACACAGTTACTCGGAGCGTATGCAATGCTTATGTAGACCCATATTATACAGTGACAAATACCGTTTTCATATTTAACTACAGCCGAAAAAGCAAAAGTGTCGGTGATGTATGGAAGCAGTGGGAGAATTGTTCTGATAATGGCCTGGGAGCAGAAGTGTGTTTTGTTGTTTGCACTGCAGTGACCACAGCTGCGTACACAGTGCAGGAGCTGGAACCGTGTGGAGTGGAGGAGGTGTGGAGGTGTGAGAGAAGTAGTTAGGTTTTAAACTACTTTTACTGTGGGCAACTGTGAAAATCTACTTAACTTTTTACTGGCCCCCCCATTATGGAGTCCATCACAGCTTGGCCTGTCACAAAAACAAAATTGAAAGTTTGATATACTAAGAAAATAAAAGCGATACTCGATAATATTGAAGTTAATTTATTCCAGAGACAAAACATGAATGAAAACTCTTTGTAGTTATTTAAATGTAACACTTTTCCACTTAAAGAAACTCAAAGTGCTTTTACATCAAGGAAACCGCTCACCCATTCACACACACATTCATACACCAATGTTGGGCGAGGTCGGTTAAGTGTCTTGCCCAACGATACGAGAGCAGCATCCATCTGTGGGAGCTGGAATCGAAAACTCCAACCCGTCAGTCAGCGAATCCAACCACTCAGCCAATGATGTTTATGCCGAGAGCGGGAATTCGAACCAGCAAACCTTTGGATCAGTGGACAAACGCTCTACCAACTACTATAATTACTGTTGGTTAGAGTATAAAACGAGATGTAGATGTTATTTAATTCAACTCTCCACAGCTCAGATTTCATCGTACAGTAAAATCACAAAGAGTTCCGAACAGTACGAAGAAAAAGTTCCCCAGAAAACGATTGTTCCAACTATGATTCACGGAAGTCGATATAGTAATTACTGTGACAGGGACAACGTCGTTTTGTGTTTAAATAATGTCAAAAAAGTCAATTAATGTGGCTGTACCTGATTTGTGTCTATGTATCTGAGCAAAATTTGTCGTACGCTAGAACATATACACTGCCTGGCTAAAAAAAAGGTCACACACTCCAATATTTGGTTGGACGGCCTTTAGCTTTGATTACAGCACATTTACTATGGCATTGTTTCGATTTCGCTTCTGCAGTGTCACACGATTTATTTCCATCCAGTGTTGTATTAGTTTTTCACCATGATGTTGCATTGATGATGGTCGCGGTCTGACGCTGCACAAAGCTTCTCCAGCACATCCCAAAGATTCTCAATGGGGTTGAGGTCTGTGGTGGACAATCCATGTTGTGAAAATGATGTCTCATGCTCTCTGAATCACAATTTGAGCCCGATGAATCCTGGCATTGTCATCTTGGAATATGCCCCATTGATGGAATAACCTGGTCATTCAGTATATTCAGGTGTCAGCTGACCTCACAGACTGTCGCTGAAGCTAGACTTGACCAACTGGAGGAGGCTCGGACTATTTGCTTAGTTAAATCCAGGTGGCGACTTTTTTTTTTTTTTTGGCCAGGCAGTGTATATTGTATTGTATATGCAGCTTTCTGGGTCTAAATGAGATCACTGTGTGCTGTTTGAGTCCAATCCTAAAGTGTTTTATTGTCCGAGAACAAAGAAGTGCACTGTTAGCATGCTGGTTGTTGATTAGCATTACCATGATGTCAAAAACCTCTTTTAATATGGCTCTGTGTCGTGTCCTGAGTGTTGTGGTACAAATGACAGAGGTTCAGTCCAGGTTCAGAAGGTTTAATGTTTCACAAAAAGACCAATTTGCGATTTGAGGTGTGGGCCAACCAGTTTTCCCTCCGCTTTTAAAGTGCACAGCTCGTGGATTCTAAATACATTTTAATACAATACAAAGACAATATTGGTAGTTTTCAGATTTTAAAACTGGACGATCTCATGCTCCCAGATGAGAGAAAGAGCCAGTTTTTCCTTTGATTACATTATACTTTGCCATGAAATATCTAAAAATGTAAATGCACCAGTGTTGAATCTGGTCATTTCAACTGTACAACAAAGTCTGCATTTTTAACAATATCAGTTTTACTGCCCCCCCATCTATATTTTATCATCACTGACCTATAAACTGAAACCCAGCAATATTCAGTGGAAATTCCAGAAATGCCTTGTGCTCCGGTGAAGTTTCTCCTCATTTGTAAAGTTTTTGACATGTCAGTCCATCCACCTGCAGCTCCCTGTCCGCTGCCCGATCTGTCAGGATTTAATGACTTTTGTGTGGATTTGGCAAAAAAAGCTCACAGACATTATTTTATATTACGCTGGAAATGGTTGGGCCGACTGTTCCTTGATTGGAGCTTTATGGTTAAACCAAAAACACATCCCAATAGACGTTGATTTGCAAGTAACTGTGTAGCTGCATATGTATAACAAATATAGTAATACTACACAAAAGTATATTCATATATTTACAGTTGATAAAAGGATTGTACCTGCTTCATAGAAAGACAAATGACATAAATGGCTGTGGTTGTGAGGTGGTCCACAGTAGACTCATTATTCATGC